>JXTC01000202.1:65218-112440 GCA_002914845.1 Trema orientale
TTTATAGCTAAATGACAATTTATTTGCGTATATTGGGAAAAATATCTTCAATGCTTGATAACGAAATTATTATACAAAGCACATTAAGGATAATTGTATTAAAATTTTTATTAGAGTTTTTACCCTCATCCCTAGCTTCGTTCCTGTTTAAAAGTAAAAGAGACGATTGAAAAGAAAGACAATAAGAACAAGATCAAAGTCAAGGTTCAGATTTCATAAAAGACATGACGAGCAATGCTATTTGGCCCCATAAAATTTTTAACACGAGCCACTTGGGAATTTGTAGTTGGGGGCCACATGACCAGATTGCCACATTAGCTTTTTTTTCATTTTCAAGAAAAAAATATATTTTTGTCTTCTTTGCTTTCTTCTTCATTTCCATTGATATGCTTATCAGTGAACTAGGTCTACAGTTATTCATTGCTGAATCATCCCCGTTCTATTTCTAATTAAAGAGACCATGACATTGATACAAGTCTCTCTGTGATCTCCCCCACCATGAGCAACACACATATATAAGTCTCTAAAGTATTAAATGGGGTTTGGTTAATTTTAGCTTCGTTAGAAATTTGGTACCACTAGAGAACCGGAGAGGTTTCAATGGCTCAAAACTCCTCCGATGACACGCCACCTACCGCAGACCGTCAAAAATGCCAATGAACTCACGTACGTAGCTCCTGAACAGGAAAAGGCCACTGGATTTTGGTTGTGGTACACTGGTAGAAACGATGGGTGAGTCGATTGGCGCCTTTGGTAGAGATTTTGGGTTGTGGTTCGTTGGTTTTGACTTCAAAGCGTCTTTTTTTTTTTTTCCCCCCCTCTTACTTTTTGTTTTAAATTTAATTAAATATGTTTATTTTGACGTAGGACCCACTTTATTTAATTGCATGCCAGTTAGGATCGTAATTTTCCTTATATTTATTATTCATATAAAATACAAAGGTGCCAAAAAAGACGTTATTGTGAAATGAAATAGAATTAGTGAATTGCGTGTTACATTGTGGAACGAGACAGTCAAAACATGAGGAATGCGTTATGTGGGGGAAAGTGCTTGTACCAAACTCCACCATTTTGAGGGATCACAGTCAGTCAAAACTCAAATACTAATACCCCCAGTTGTGCTTTCCTAGAAGGAGCTAACCCGAGATCTTTATTCTCATCATCACAACTGTCTCCACTTCACTATTTTAGCCATATTAAGCTTCTTTTACATTTAAGGAATACGAGTAATGTCAGATACACGCATAATGACGCATTTTTCTTTCTTTTAAATATTTCTAATAATGTGATCTCACTTTATATAAGACATGTATGAAAATTATTATTCGGTACGAATTTGTGCTAAGGAATTAATACATATACGTTTACCAAAAAAGAATTAATACATATACAAAACGAAACAAAAGGAAAGTAGCCATTTTTAAGTGGTGTTAAATCTTATATTATACGGTAAACAGTGGGCTTGAAAGTGCACTAATCCACTTAATAACATAAACTAACCTTATTCTATAAGCCAGAGCCTCAGTTCTCCGCGTTCTCTCTCTCTCTCTATATATAACCATATATATATATATATGTGTCTTTCAGAAACCAGAGCAGGATCATAACAAACATTCCATTGAGAAGAAAACTCGAAGGCTGAAATGGGTTGTTTGTCCCTATCTGCGATGACTCGGGCCTTTATATGCACGAGTTGCGCCATTTTTTGGGTTTTCATGTTGTACTCTTCCACCATTTTTATTTCAACAGGTTAGCATAGCATATTCTTTCTCTGTTAACTCGTTTTAATTGATATCAATATTGTACATAAATATATACATCGATGGTAATTAAAATTTTTTATATGACATGTGAGTTGATCACATATGATTTGATTATATTTCGTATTATAAGTGAAGTGAAAAGAAACTATATTCAAAAGCACTTTTGATTCTTTGTTTGGTTCTAGGTGCCTGTGATCCAGAAGACTCTTTTACTTTCGTCAGTTTCATACTTTTGGCTTATGTTCTTTTTCCTCTAAAGTTTGTCCTTATTATTTATTCTTTTTTAATTGAAGTCTTGGCGTTTGGTTCTGTGAGACTCGCGCATAAGAAATTTTGAAAATTGCAGACTTGTCATATATTATAATTATTATCATTATTTTTTTCATTGCGTTGTCCTGAATAGTTTTGGGTCATGTCATATTGTCTGGTTAGTCGAAAAGGTCAGTATCTTGGTGATGGCAGTAATGGAAGTCCATAAATCAAAGCCTTATTCTGTTTTAAGAACTTTGAATGATCAAAAAATCGAAATGGAAAAGCCATTAAAATCAACAATCTTTAGGAGGCAGTAAACTTCAGCATATTGCTACCGAAATTAATTTCTTGGGAGCAAACATGAGCAAACCAGTCGGAAGTTACAATATTTTCTCTTGGCCAAATTTTATTTATCACGAAGATGTTTGACATTTTTTCCTTTTTTGTTGCTGCGTTTTTTCCCCTATCCAGAAGCCTATGATGCACTTGACCCAAATGGAAATGTTACAATCAAATGGGACATTATGAGCTGGACTCCTGATGGCTATGTTGTAAGTATTATTTTTCACCTATATTACTCCATATTTCTTGGCTTTTCCTTTACATCATATTATCTTTTATATGGCTATGAAATAAGAAAAAAAGAGTGAAAAGAAACATGATTGAAATTGAATACGATTCTTCTAAGTTTGGAGTTACAACATTTTGCTTCTCAGCTATTTGTTAAGCTTTTTGAGTTACCAAACGGAGTTTTAATTATCATGTTACAGTATGCATCTTTCTTTATCAAACTAGATAGACTAGTAATAACATTGGAACAAGAAAACCTGTCTTTCATAGCCTGCAAGAAGATCTTTCCTTTCTTGTTTCGAATTGTCTGTTAAGTTTCAAAAATATTGGTCTATGGTAATCATCAACAGCAGCATTTTCATCTAGTTCACTCAACTTTTTAAGGCACAGATTGGCTGATGAACACTTGAACTGAATGAATGAACAGGCTGTTGTGACAATTTATAACTTCCAGCAGTATCGTCACTTCGAATCGCCAGGGTGGTCATTGGGATGGACATGGGCAAAGAAGGAGATCATATGGAGCATGTTGGGAGGCCAAGCCACAGAGCAAGGAGATTGTTCGCATTATAAAGGCAACATCCCACATTGCTGTAAGAGGAGCCCGAACATCGTTGATTTATTGGTTGGGACTCCTTACAATCAGCAGATTGCAAATTGCTGCAAAGGAGGAGTACTCAGTTCATGGGGCCAAGATCCGGCCAATGCTGCAGCCTCATTCCAGCTAAGTGTTGGCCAAGCAGGAACAAGCACCAAGACCGTCACTCCCCCTAAGAACTTAACTCTGAAAGCACCGGGGCCTGGTTATACTTGTGGACCAGCACAAGATGTTCCAGCAAGTAAATTTATTTCCGCGGACAAAAGGAGAGTCACTCAAGCTTTGAGTAAGTTGTTTTGCATTATAAAGTTGGATGCTAATATGTTAGTAAATATTTTTCAGTTTATGTCCAAAGAGGCACTGTAAATAATTGCTAATTCAAGAAGGAAGATGTTTTGAAAATAGATCATGATGTTGCTTGACAATTTTTCTTTTACTGAGTGAGACTGCTGAGATTTTTGACTGATCCACCTCTCTTATCATGGCAGAGACATGGAACTTTACCTGTACATACTCGCAGTTTCTGGCTTCCCGGGCTCCAACTTGCTGTGTTTCTCTTTCATCCTTTTACAATGATACTATAGTTCCCTGCCCTACATGTTCATGTGGTTGTAAAAGTAACATTACTGAGCCAGGAAGCTGTGTAGAGTGAGTTCTCACATCTATTACAATATTACTTTCTTATAACTTCTTTCATTTAAAGATTTTTTTTTTTTCCCCTGAAACAAGTCCTTATATGTTGTACTTTGATGGATTACAGGTCGGATTCCCCATACTTGGCGTCAGTTGTCTCAGGCTCTCAAGAGAATACGCCTGTGGTGCAATGTACTAGTCATATGTGCCCAATTCGAGTTCACTGGCATGTTAAACTAAATTACAAGGAGTACTGGAGAGTAAAGGTTACGATTACAAACTTCAACTATGCGATGAATTACTCGAGGTGGAACTTAGTCGTCCAACACCCGAATTTTGACGATCTGACACAAATATTCAGTTTTAACTACAAGCCATTAACACCTTATGCATCAATAAGTAAGTTAACTCTTAACTTCTTTGATGTTCTTGTATGTTTGCCTTCGGTGTCTCTGTAACATCTGTTGTCTTTTAACAGATGATACTGGCATGCTATGGGGAGTAAATTTCTACAATGATTTGCTCATGCAAGCTGGTCCTTACGGAAATGTGCAGTCTGAGCTACTTTTCCGGAAGGATAAATCAACTTTTAGTTTCGACCAAGGTTGGGCTTTCCCTCGAAGGGTCTATTTTAATGGCGAAAGTTGTGTCATGCCACCCCCTGATGCCTATCCAATGTTGCCAAACGCTGGTTCAAGGCAAGACTACTCCCTGCTTACTGTAATAACCTCTTCACTGTCAACCTTGGCTTTCATATTTGTGTATGCTTGAAGGGTATTAGTAAATGTGTAAGTTCTGAAATTTCTCAAACGGACCTAGCTCAGCCCCAGTAGTTTGTGATACCATAATAGTTTTTCTTGAACTTTCATAAATGAAGCAAGATGTCTGAATAGGTCCATCACTGATTTGATGTTCATTTTTTGTAGCTCATATATAGATGGGTCAATTCACAACTGTTTTGTACATGTAACACATATTAGGATATTGAAAATCTATTCGATCTGGGATTTTTGTAGTACAATTATTTTTTATCGTATATTAATCTCATTTTGCTGGTTGGTTCTATCAAGTCATAGTCTATGACATACAGATCTAAGTACTTATTGTGAAGCTCCTTTACTAGCAGCCATGGAAATTTCACAGTTCTCCATAGCTAGTCTTTCTCAAAGCTTTAATCTCTATATTCACAAAGGCACAAATACATACATTAGTGAGGTATGATTCTTTCAACACTTCGGCCAAAAATGGCCTCATTTTCTCGAGCATGTATTAGTATTTATCCTCGTGCTCCTTACTTTTCAAAATTTTTTTATAGCACATAAAAAGAATTGCAAAATGTAGGTAAGCAACCAATCACTGAATAACTATCAACAGGAAAAGCAAAGAAGAAATAAATGTTGAGAAGGCGATAGCAATCGGTTTCTGATGGGCAGAGTTTGGCAGAAATGGGTATGAATCAGGTGGAGGCATCAAGCATTCTTCACCATTAAAGTAGACCTTTCTAGGAAATGCCCATCCGTTCTTGAAAGTGAAAGTGTCTTTATCCTTTTGAAGAAGCACTTCAGATTGAACATTCCCTGATGGCCCGGCTTCCATCAGCAGATCATTATAGAATTTCAAGCCATAGAACATACCAGTATCGTCTGCATACAACAATTTGGTACATAAGTATATGTTATCATAAGAAAATAAGTTCAAACATGATGTGAAAACAAAATAAGAGAACTTTTTAGGGACTCACTTATGGATCCATAGGGAACAAGAGGCTTGTAATCAAAGCTGAAGACTTGGGTGACATTGTTAAGATTTGGATGCTGGATAGCCAGAGTCCAAAGCGTGTAGTTGAGTCGATAGTTGAAGTTTGTTACGGCAATCTTCACACGCCAGTAGTCCTTGTAGTTGAGTTTCACATGCCAGTGAACTCGAATCGGGCACATATGGTGTGTGCACTGCAGTAAGGGGGCATTGTTTTTCCTTGGAGTGTTAACTCCCACCGTCTTAAGAATTTTTGAGTCAGCTCTGAAAAAATTATGTTCATCACAATGATTTAGATATCTCTTTTACACAACCTGATCTGATATATCTGGTAGATACATATACTGTACTTACTTGATACAATTTCCCTTGTCTTGGCAACCACAAGCACAAGTGGGGCAAGGAGTGATTGAATCATTGTAGAAAGATGACAGAGAGACACAACAACTCGGATTTTTCCGAGCCAATATTTGTGAATAAGTGCAGGTAACATTCCATGTCACTGCATACAGATTTATAGTACAACTTTAGCATTGTGTAGCTCATAACAACATGCCGAAACCATTCAAATTAAGAATCATGTAAAGGGAACAGGACTTACTCAGAGCCTGAGTCTTTCTTCGCTTATCCGGGGTCAAAAAAGTGGTGGGAGGCACAATCTTGGCACGGCCACAGGTGTAGCCAAGTCCTGGACCGAGCAAAGTGAAGTTTCGGGGGAGTTTCACGGTCTTGTTCGAAGTGCCAGCCATGCCGACACTGACCTGGAAGGCGGAGACAGAGCCTGCAGGGTCTTGGCCCCATGAAGAGAGAACACCGCCTTTGCAGCAGTTTGAAAATTGCTGATTGTAAGGAACTCCAGGCAATAAGTCCACAACTATGGGGTCTTTTTTGCAGCAATGAGGTACGTTGCCTTTGAACTTTGAGCAGTCTCCTTGTTCTGTGGTTTGAGCCCCTACTATGGACCATATCACTTCTTTTTTAGGCCATGTCCAGCCTAATGTCCAACCGGGGGACATGATATGCCGGTACATTTGAAAGTTGTTCATTGTCACAACTGCCTGCAATGCATGGTTAAAAGAACAATCGTTTTATATGCTTTGACGTATAAAGTGAGAATTGGTGAAATAAAATGGAAATTTTATGAGAAGAACGAAAAAAAAAAAAATACCACATAGCCATCTGGTGTCCAAGACATGATATCCCATTTGATTGTTATGTTTCCATTTGGATCCAGGGGATCATATGCAGCTATACATAGAATAAAAAAGCAACAATTAATCTGAGTAGCCAAAAATACTAAAAGTACAAGACATTTGAAGCCGAAATGTGAGAAAAACTCTTACATGTATAAGAAAAGATGGCAAGAAAGAAGAAAGCTGAGATGAAAAATTTCATCTCTGTGTTCCCTTTGTCTAGCTAAGTTTGTAAAAGCTTATGCTGCTTTTGGTGACTTGGGTTTTTGAGGTTGGTTATATTCAATGCCTGACTACTCAAAGAAAATCAATGATAAGCTTTCTGAGACCATAGGCTAAATTGGTGTGTATTTAAGAAAGATAGAGACTGTGTAGAGAAATTCCTCGTTGGGTTTTTAGAATGGCTTACCTAATGGTTGTTAGAACTTATACCATTTTCAATTCTATTCTTTTTCTCTCTCTACATATTAATCTCTCACAATATTGAAGAGTTACTCTAGTACTTTCCATATCTTAAAGCAACGGCTAAGTTAGACTTAGGCGGGAGATATGTACAGAGTGAGAACTACATTCCAACCTCCTGGATGGAGGTGAAGGTGACAGGTAATGAAAATGGGCAAGTACAAGATTGAAATTACCAAGATAACCCCTGGCTATTACCTTATATGACTCTGTCCAACCAAGGCTATTCTGGTCATTTCGGGTATGGATCATGGAGACTCTTGCCAACTAACGGTGAAATATCGAAACTGGCTCTTTAAAAACGTTTTGCTTTTTGTGTGTCTCCACGTTTCAGAGTCAGAAAGAATGAGTTTGAAGCAAGCAAACGAATGAAAGTAGGGTCAAGTAGTAGTGAGTACTTACCCTTATGAAAGAAAGACTTCCCAACCGCTTGCATTGAACAGAATCGAATGCTTACACAGTAAATCATCTCATATATAGCTACGCTCTCTCTTTTGCAGTCTTTTCCTACTGAACCTAGATATGGCCCTCCCTTACTAACAGTCATGAATTATTACTATTATAATTATTATCAGGACAATTTCACTGATGTCTGGAACTATGGTATTGTACCGCTTTGGCTTGTGAATTTTGAATTTAGATAATGTATTATCCAGAACTTTATTATTGTTAAAAGTATTAATTCTTCAATTGAAGTATTTTCAAATTTAAGGTATATTTTGTCAATTGTGTTCAACTTATAAATTATGGAATATGTACAGGAAGAATGCAAAGGTCACAANTTAGCCCGCCAAGAACACAACTAGGAGCAAGTATTGAAGGCTAAAACATATTGATCCTTGTTATCTGTTTCTCTTAGAGAATCACGATAACTCACATATTTTGGGGCCGTTTGGTTCGCCCATTCCATTCCATTGGAATGGAAAATCCATTTAAATGGGTGTTTGTTTCAACAACTCTAAATTTTCCATTCAAATGGTCTTTTAGAATGAGTGTTTGTTTCAACAATTTAGTTTTTCCATTCAAATGGTTCATCAGTCACATCAACTATTTGAATGGATTTTTGTGTCTTGGATGAGAATGGATTGGAAGAGGTATTTTTGAATGGTCCATTCCATTACTCCCATTTTAATTATAACTCATTCCACTATTTTTTCCATTCAAATGTCTTCTATTCCAATTATAACCTATTCCACAATTTCCATTCAAATACATATATTCAAATAGGCGAAACAAACGAGACCTTTGTTCTTATTATGTTTGTGATCCATCTTTCACCTCTTTGTTTGAGAAGTTTAGAATTGTAATCTTTGTGCTTATATTGTAACTTAAAGTTTTTGCCTTTTATCGCCAAAAAAAAAAGTGACATCGTAAAATTAGTTAAGTTGAGAAATATTTTAACATAAAATAAAAAATAATAAAAATATTAATTTCACCAATGGTCTCCAAATTGTATACGGTCTTCGTACCAGGTACTTTAGCTCTCGAAAGTTTTTATTTAGATATTTTACTATTTATGAATTGAACATTAGGCCTTATAAATTTGATATTTTTTTTTATTGAAAGGGCCAACAGTGCAATATTATCAAAATACTAATACTATCTACATCAAAAATTATTGGGCCAAAAAAGTACAATAAATATAATCAGGGCCATTGGTGAAATTAAGCCTCTATTATTTTCTTTATAGAATGGTTTTGAAAGACTATGAATGAACGTATGGTCCTTTTCAAATAGTCCATTAAATTTGATTAAGCCTTAGCTGAACCCATAATTGTTGAGCGGATGGTGAGTTGTAGCATCAACGTATGTTCTGAGTAATAAGGCATACATTATTGGATTAGAACGATTGTAACATTTAAAAAAGGGTTAATGGCATATACAATATTTGGTCCTCAAAATTTTAATTATAGCAATTAAATTCTTGAATTTTCTGATTTGTAGCAATTTGATCCTTAAATTGTCTAAATTGATCCTTTGATAAAATATACGTAAGGAACACTTGTGGCATCTGAAAATGTCATGCATAAAAATGAATAATCACAAAAAAAGTCTCTTTAAATTTGTAGCTCTAAGAACTATAAAAAAGTCGAAGAATATATCTTTCCTTTTGTTTAAATCCTTTTGTTCAGTTTATACTTTAGATACTAGAATATGTATCTCGCGTGTGTTTTTTATTAGATTTTTAACATTAAGTTGTAATTTAGACAGTCTATGAACTAAATTGCTACTAATCAAAAAATTCAATGACTTAATTGCTATAATTGAAATTTTGAGGACCAAATTACCTCAAGTTAGATAATTTAGGAACCGTTTGTGCCATAAACCCTTTAAAAAATTAGCTTAATAATTTAGAGAGAAAAAAATGAAAATCAGCTTAATTAACATGACTCAATGTGGGGAGAGAGAATCTTACTGCTTGTTTCAAATATCTAGCTATCAAATTTGGATTTTTATTTTTAATTTTATCAAGCATAATGCATACCCAAATATATAGCTATACTTATATAAGAAAAGCGAATGAGCATCCCCAGTTTTTTTACTTATTTTAACCGTAAATTCATCCTAGCCATTCATTAATCTTTTGATCAAAGGACTGAAAAAAATCCAGCTCTTAAAAGAAATTGCTTCCCTCATGTATACGTGTCTTTATTTTTTTTGCCTCGCTCTTTCTCACACTTGCACCTGTTTCTTTATTTGTATTTTTTTTTCCTGTTTTTTTTTTTTTTTACTTGTATCTCCTCTGCTCTCCTCTCCTGTTGACTTCGTCAGTTCTTTCTCCACTCTCCCTTACCCTTGCTCTGTTTGATGATTTGATTTTCTTTAAGTTTTTTATTTGGTTTTTTCGAATTCTGGACTTGAAGAAATAGATGTATTGACAAAAGTTAGTCGGCGGCAGTGCATGTGTAAGTTTGGGTGTTATTTGGTTTTTTTTTTTTTTGGTTAAATTGTATATTTAAAGATCTGCTGATCATTGGTTATTTATGGGTTTTAGACCTCAACATAAATGAGTTTGTTTTTATATTAAATGGGAGCTCCGATTTTTGACTATGTTTTTTTTTTCCCGGTTGCCTCTTATTTTGGGCTCTAATCTTGTGATTTTTTGTTTCTACTGTGAGAAAATTATGCCTTGGTTTCCTATTATACAACATGCATTTTTTAATGATGAAATTAGATTCTAAAATTAATGTTTTGTTCTTCAATATTATAAGCAATAGGGATGATTTGGTTAAGATATTGGACATGTATTGTCGATCATGGAATAAGAGCTCTTCTGAGCTTTGTTCCAAATATAATTTCCTTTACGTGTCAATGGTCTTCAAGAATGTATATCTCAAATTCTATTTTGTAACTAACATAAATTTTGGAATTGTTTCCATGTTTTTCGAGGACATTTATTAGCTTTTTGTTTCGGGGGATGAAGTTAGTTCTGGCTTCAGGTGATGAATACTTTGAAGTGGAAAAAAACATATCCGTATGTTTTTTTTCTTTCTTTCATTTGAGAAGAGTAATATTTGTTTTTAATTATGAGTTTTCCTCTAATTTTTTTTTCTCGTTTTGTAGCTATTGTTTCTTAGAAAATGTGTGAGTTACAAAATAAATCCAGAGTACAAAAGATATGGGTATTAATTTCTATAGTATTATATTTAATGCCCAATGACCTTTACATTTATTTTTGTTTACTTTTAAATGTAGAATAATTTGTTATTAGAATCTTACTTAGTGAGATCCTCTTTGAGTCAATTTGTTGGTAGTAAGTAATTATTTTTGGGTATTGTTTAGACTTTTTTTTTTTTTAAAATATCCACTATATAGAAAAGTTACTTAGTTCTATTGAGTCATTTGTGATTTATTAGAGTCCATGTATGTTTTTGAACAATATTTATTAGCCTTTCAGTGGAAACACCTACCTCTTTAGATGAGATTTAGTCGTTCTGACCATCATGGCTTCTAATACACACACAAAGAAATCTATTTTTTTTTTTTTTTATTTGAAAGACAAATTTATTCTAATTGCTAGTTAGATATAAAAGCAAATTAACCTAGTACAAAAAAACAGTATAAGAAAATAAAATAGTTAATGTGAAATTCAAGAAACAATATTATTTAATAGTTAACAAGAAATGAGTGAAAAAGGACATGTTTATTGTGGAAATTTCCTAATTACAGGCTTATAACATAGCCAATATATTGGATTTAACTGTCAATGTGAATAGCAACATAAGGAGGTAAGTATTGAAAAAGTTGGAGTTTATTGTTAATTTGATACTTTTAATACACTTTTGTTTTAAGCTCCGAAACTCACAAAGGGCTAATCAGGTTTTGTTATTTGAATTGTAGAACACAATTGACTATTTCCCTTTCAAGATCCGAGAATATGGAGGTGTACAAGTTACTATTATATATTTTTCGTGGCAAAATTAGTTTCCGATGTTGCAACTACAAATATGCCATGTTGTAAACTTAGCTAAGTAATATTAATTGGTCAATGTAAATATAAATTTGTATATATATGTATAAATATATTTATTCTAAATTTACGTTCTAAATATTAGTTGATCAGTGGTCATTGTAGTTAGTTCTTTACAATCAATTATTCAATGTTGTCTAATTGTAGTTTTGTTTTGAACAAAATTAATACTCGGTCAAAGTTAACCAATTCATCTGGGGTTGAGGGGAGAAATTAAGTTCAAAATCTTGCTCAGTTTCCATATTGCTTGTCAACTTTGGTATGTGTAAATAATGTTTTCAATTGATATAATATATTTATATCTATCTCTTGTTATTTTCTTGCTATGAGATTTCAAAATTCTTCTCCTGGAATCAATCTGTTAGAGGGTCCTTTGGAAATGACTTCCTGTCCTTATAAGTTATAAGTTGTACATAACTTGCTTGTAGATGTATAACAATATAACCTGCAATATGAAAAATATAAAGAATTACCGAATTTCATTTATACTTTTGCTTATAACCACATAATACTATCAAGTTTTGATAATGTCATTGTAGTAGAAGAGAAGAAGTAATATAACTTTATTTTTGGGAAAACGAGAACACATCTCCACTATTTCCTTATGAGCCTGGCCTATATATAATTTTTTTTACAAATGTTTTGTATGCAGGATATTATTCTCATATTATTGTTTGACTTCACTCGGGAGTAGTCATGTCTCTGAGTTGGTCTTGTTGCCTCTAGAAACACAAACAAAAGGATTGTAATTTCTTCTAACCAACCAACATAACCACTCTTATTGCAACAAGACACTGAAAACGTGCCAAAGGCACATTATCAATCTAATATATATATATGTATATATATATATATATTGATGAATTAGTGCATTTTTTTGTAAGCACGAATTTATCTGTCAAATCAAATGTCTAATCTTTGCATTTTTTATTATTAGTATAGAGAGAAATACTAGGTGCACTTTATTTTATACTATTTTTTGCGCTCTCTCAGTCTCACTACTTGATACGTGGATTCCACTATGATTTGTTGCATTATTAAGATATTAAATTGGGTAGTGGAAGTCATGTGTCACACAGTGAGATTAGAGATCGTAAAAAAGAGTTTATTTAACCCTCCTTTTAGTAAAGAATATGGTCGGAAAAAACCTCTCAAGACTTGATGTACTTTTATTTACTTTTTTGGTCGAGGAAACAATTCTTGCTGTTATGTACAAGAATTTGTTTTCGTTTTTCTTCTTATCGCAATTAAAGTTTGTTTACTCAGGGTTTTATACCTTTATTGTTGTCATTTCCTTTTAATTTGGCTTTATTGTTTTCCAAGGTTTAATGCTTATCGTTGTTTCCAGAGTTCTGTATTTTTTTGCATTTATGTTTGTTCTAATGTATGGTGTTCGCTATTCAGGCTTTTGTCCTTTATTTTGTTTTTAAGGGGAAAAAAAAAGAAAAGGTTTATTAATTGTTACTTCCTTAGTTCTTGTCATTTCAACCTTTAAGGATTTTTCATTATTTTTTTGGTTTTTTTTTTTTGGGTCCTTTACAAACTTGTAGTTTCTCATATATTTTTATTATAGTCCTTAAAATTTCATGTCGTTTACAGAGTGGCTGTCATTTTTATTTTTTTAGTGTTTTTTTTTTCCCGGTTCCTTTTACACACTTGTAGTTTCTCGTATATTTGTATTATAGTCCTTAAAATTCCATGTCGTTGACGGAGTGGCTGTTGTCGTTTTTAGACGTTTCCATTATTTTCTTATTTTAAATTGCGTTGTAGTGTTACAGATTGTTGTTTGTTTTCTTTCTACCGTTATTTTCTTGTTTTAAATTGCGTTGTAGTGTTGCAGATTGTTGTTTGTTTTCTTTCTATTGTTGTTTCTGAGTTGTTACCTTTTCTGGTTGTTTTCATTTTCAAAATTTCTTCTCTTATAAGTTATGAGACCATATATTTGTATTATAGTCCTTAAAATTTCATGTGGTTTACAGAGTGGCTGTCGTTTTAGTAATATTTTAGGTCATTTTTTTCTTTGGCTGTTGTCGTTTTTAGACGTTTCCGTTGTTTTCTTGTTTTAAATTGTGTTGTGGTGTTACAGATTGTTGTTTGTTTTCTTTCTATTGTCGTTTTTGAGTTATTATCTTTTCTGGTTGTTTTCATTTTTAAAATTTCCTCTTATAAGTTACGGTCCACTTTTTTTTTTTTTTTTCTTTTGAGGATAAAGTTACGGTCTCTTAATGTATATTGTCCTTTCTAAACCTTAATGTCGTTTCTCTGGTTTTTGTCGTTTTCAAATGTTTAGGTCGTTTATGATGTAGTTGTCGTGTTAAGATGTTATCGACTTATTGTCACAACTTCTTGTTTTTCAAGTGGTCAGTGTTTCTGAATTTTATGTCGTTTCATCTTGTTGTCATTTTAGGTTTTGCTTTTTTCCCGACGTCATTTGTATGTCGTTTTCATGTTTTTTGTCGTTTTAAGGTGGTTATATAAAGTTTGATGTTAGTAATATTTTGTGTCGTTTTATGCTTTCATTGTTGTTTCTGGATGGTAATCGGTTTCTAATGTATTGTTGTTTTGAATTTGTCCTTTATTTTTGTTCTTAAATTTTATTGTCGTTTTTACCCAACTGTCGTTCTCTTATTGTTGTTTTAATAATTTTATTGGCATTTTCAATTTATCGTCGTTTATAGAAACTTTTGTCCTTTGTTCATTGTTGTCGTTTAGAACATGTTTGTTGTGTTTTGTATTTACATTATGGGTTCGTATTTTTTCTTGTTTTACTTAAAAATCTACGCATATATATATAGGTCACATTATCGCCTTCAACGGAGTTTCTTCTCTTTAATCATTCATCTAATGTTACCGACAATATCATTGCAACATCATGTGCCGTAGGCAATCGTATGGCTGTTGAAATAAGATGAAAATAAGATAGCACGCTAAAAGTTTCAATTTTAAAACTTTCTAATTTAAATGCAATTTGAATCAATGAGAAGTTTACATCAAAAATTAATTTAGTGGATTGAGAAGCTGCTGTCTAAATGAACATACTATAGCTGGCTTGGAGCTTATCAGCTCAAGTACTTTCATTAGTTATAAAAACGTTATTCACATTCAGGATGGATTATAATAGATGAGAACCTTATACTCTGGGGTTAAGGAATGGACTTGGCTAATTTTATTGGTAAAGTCCTATCTACAGTGAAGAAAACAATTGTGTTTAATTTGATAATGCTTTGTAACTCGGGAATGAATTTATCATGATCTATGATCTATGTGGTATTGCATTCTAAATGACAAATAAGAGAAAAAGAATTAGTGGTATCTAGGGGTATTCAAAAAAACCGCTAAACCGTGGAAACCGTTCAATCCAGTCCAAATCGCCTAATTCGTATAGTTTTTTATCTTAAATAGCCGGTTACGGATTAGAAAATATGAAAACCGACTTGACCGGTTTGGTTTTCAGTTTTAGAAACATTCGGTCGGATTCAAACCGAACCGGCCAATAAGTTTGTATATGTATATTTTTTTTAAATGTATATTAATAGTTAAAAATTTAAGCTCATTCATTCTAATTGAGTAATGATTACTCTTAGCTTATTTAGGACTATGTTACTTAAGACTCTTATGATATTTTAGATTTTAAATCTTGTTGTTGTGATATATTTAAGATTAAAGACTTTAAGTTTACTATTCAATTTTGATTAAGTTGTAAGTTGTAATTAAAATTTAAGTTTACTATGACTTTCGATTTAGTTATAGCTTTTAACTATGTTATGGTTTCGTTTTATATTTATACTTTATATTTTAGATGAAATATGATTATGATATGAACTTAGTTGATATTGTATTAATTCAAATTTTGTAAGTTTTCAAACCGCGTAAACCGCCCAAACTGGCCGCAAAAATGTAGGTGCGGTTTGGCCAGTTCGAATCCACAAACTCAAACTGCACAGATTGATAAACCGGCCAAACCGCACATTCAGATTGATTTCTGGATTGATGATTTAGATCATCCAAACCGGTCATGAACACCCCTAGTGGTATCCTATAATAATATACTAATAATTGACCATAATAATCATGTATTGTGAGTAATTGAAATTTGACACGTGAGTCGTGCTGTGTTTATTATTAATAGTACTCTTGCTATATGAAAATCCAGATATAGGTTGAAAATGAAAAGATATAAATGTGTAGATTGATTAATTGAAAGTTCTATTATTCATAAACGTACTCCTAATATCATGCGAACAATGATTTTCCTGGACAGAGACATAAACGAAATGGTAGACAGATAATCCTTACTTAGCTTCACTTTTGGTCTTTGCACTGTTGTGATATTATTGAACTACCAATTTAGGGAGATTCTATAATATATTTAATTAGTAATAACATTATATTAGTATCTCAAACCTAGTACTTTTGTTATTTTAAATAAAGCAAAGTTAAAATTGGGTAACACTCGGAGAAAATAATCGGCTTACCAATTCAAACTAAGCATAAATACAAAGTTACACGGATTGTCTTTTAAGCTTTTTGTCTTTCAACAACAAATTCGGATTAGGGAAAATTAACGATAAAAGTCATACATGTTATCCAAAAGACGAGTCATATTCCAAGTCATAAGTACTAAAGAACATTCTAAAGCTATATTTCGTCAAAAGGGCAAGGCAGGCCACTGGGCCATCAGAAAGTTGCGACGTGAAAACAAGGAGCTAAGCCCCTGGTTTTTGGGTTGAGTCAAATGCTTAAGGCAGCCCACTGTAATTTCAGCCCCATAACATTTCGCCATCTGGCTGGCCCCCAAACCCAATTTACAGCTTCTTGTTATTGTTCTAATACACGTACATGAGCATCTATATATATGCATAAGCACATAGAATTTCAATGTAACAGTTCAAGATTTTATAAAGAGACCTTGATTAGGCTATTTCGTTACAAGCATAATATACCGTTAAGAAGGTAGAGATCAAGATCAAGCAATAGTAGTTTGCTGCTAATCATGGGGCGTTGGATTAAGCCAGAGGTAAGAAACCACTAATTATTGGTTATATATATGCTATAAGTACTTTTTAATTATTTTCTATTTCCCCCCTCTTTTTTTTTTTTTCCCTGTTATATGTTCTTGTTATTATGGACTTTGTGGGCATTATAACAATGTAGGTTTATCCATTAATGGCTGCAATGACGTTCGTCACAAGTATGTGTGTCTTTCAGCTTACGAGGAATGTGTTCTTAAACCCTGATGTCAGGTATGTAGTATGTATTGTACACATCAATTCAAGTACCGAATACCCTCCTCACCACCCCCCAAAAAAAAAATAATAATAATAATAAATAAATAAAGCTTAAATAATTTAATTGAATTTTGTTTAATCAAAAAAATTGGTGATTTGGTTAATGAGAATTTAATTTGGTGAAATAAGTGATGTGATTTTGGGATGGAATTTGCAGAGTGAATAAAGCTAACCGGAGCATGGGAGTGCTTGACAATAAGGAGGAGGGAGAGAAGTATGCAGAGCATAGCCTCCGCAAGTTCCTTCGGACACGCCCACCAGAAATCATGCCNACAAGTATGTGTGTCTTTCAGCTTACGAGGAATGTGTTCTTAAACCCTGATGTCAGGTATGTAGTATGTATTGTACACATCAATTCAAGTACTAAAAGCCCTCCTCACCTTCCAAAACAAATAATAATAATGGGCGCGTCTACAGTAGGAGCGTCCCTACGTAGGGCCTTGTCTATTCACCGTTGGATGGGAATCTATATATAAATAGATTCTCCACAGATTCCCGTTATTCCCTACAGATTCCCATCCAACGATAATTAAGGCATGACCCTACGTAGGGACGCCCCTACGTAGGGCCCTGTCTATCTACCGTTGGATAGGAATCTGTATATAAATAGATTCTCCACAGATTCCCGTTATTCCCCACAGATTCTCATCCAACGATAATTAAGGCATGACCCTACGTAGGGACGCCCCTACCGTAGTCATCTCCATAATTTAATTGAATTTTGGTTAGTCAAAAAAGTTGGTGATTTGGTTAATGAGAATTTAATTTGGTGAAATAAGTGATGTGATTTTGGGATGGAATTTGCAGAGTGAATAAAGCTAACCGAAGCATGGGAGTGCTTGACAATAAGGAGGAGGGAGAGAAGTATGCAGAGCATAGCCTCCGCAAGTTCCTTCGGACACGCCCACCAGAAATCATGCCCACCATCAACCACTTCTTCTCCGAAGACAAATAATTAATTAATGTGCTGCAAACATTTCCAATCAAAACAATCATTTGTATTCAAAATAATAAATACAAACAATATCTAAGTTAATCATAAATTGTGCAGTTCTTTTTTCTTTTTTTTTTTTTTTCAATGGGTTTGTGTGTTATAAATGGTCGACAACATGAGTTATTTGTACTAATTTTGCTTAATTTGGTTAAATTTTTTCCAATTTGTATCTATGGGATTTTTTACTTGTGACAATCAACGTTATTCCAGTTTTTTTTTTTTTTTTTTTGGGTTAATATTAGTAATAATATGGCTGCTTAAGCCTCATTCATATATTAATTTGTATGTGTTATCTTGGTTTCATCCTCTAAAGGGGCTATTAGTTAAGTTGTAGCGAAACGTATATATCATGAAGAGATTAACACTAATAGGGGAAGAAATTAAGAATTATATATTGATCAACGTTTTCTTATACCGCCAACATGGATGTCTATAATCACACCAATAAATTTTAATATACTGCTGATTCAGGCTGTAGGCAATAGAGAAAGGGACCTATAGACTCCTAAAGATTCTTTTTTTAAAATTTTTTGTTTTTTATTTTTTGCCCTTTTGAGGCTGCTATAGGTTGTGTCAGCCAATGTTTCACATGACAATCGTATAGTAAGACCGAAAGAAGGCTTTGACTGATTCATTTATAATGTCATATGCCACCAGTAGTGTTGGCGTGAAAGTATATTACTGAATAATTATTATTAATACATTGAGTCACACACATGCTCATCTCTGAAATATAATTATAATCATCTAGTAATAGACTACTACACTAAGTAGTGTTGAGCATCATGAGTGTCCCATAGTATTATTCTTGTTTTTTTCAGTAATATTATTAGGCATTATATGGTACCCAACACAATATAATGTGTCAGTGTGTTATTGGCTAATTATAGTTATACTTTAGGTGAGCTTATGTATAGCCTAAATTATTAGTTAGAATCCATTTATTACCAACATCATTGTGGTATTGGGCAACACTAGTTCCCCATAGCATTGCTCTTATCTTTTGGAGAGAGGGAGGGAGATTTGGCTTTGAACAAGATATATCGCTATTTTGGTACTAAATGCCCTCTTTATGAG
Organism: Trema orientale; assembly: GCA_002914845.1. Lineage (NCBI taxonomy): Eukaryota > Viridiplantae > Streptophyta > Magnoliopsida > Rosales > Cannabaceae > Trema > Trema orientale. The sequence continues at coordinate 84,275 of JXTC01000202.1, forward strand.
TGATCAAATTGTTAGAAAACAGACCATATTAAAATGATAATTTGGGCTTAAATGGGCTTAAGAGTTTATGTGTATAGTAAAGCCCAAATTAAAGTTGTAATTCTATTTTTATTAGCCAATTTGGAGCATAAATTAGAATATGACCCGCTTTGTGTAATTGCAAAGTTTTGACATAGTCTTGTTCTACTCCATGAGTAGATTAAATCGTATATCATGTATTCAAATTGGAGCTTGGGTGAATGAGAAATTGATGCTCAAAATATACTAGTTGGTATTGGAAAAAAGTGGAAGCAAATTAGAAAAAAACTTGTCCCATATTGGTTGGGAAACTCTTAAACTTGTGCTTTATATAGAGTTACATTTTTTATGGGTATAACTATGTATAGCCAAGATGCTCTTTCGGGCGCGCGCAAGGAGGGGGGTGTAAATCTTCTGGAATTCGGCTCTGATTTGCATGGGCTCGTGTGTGCCTGTACTTGCGGACACAAATATCGGTCCGAAATCTTAGACTCTTATTAGGCCAACCTTCTGTTGTAGCCCGATTTATTTTTTCCTCTATTTCCAGTCCATGTTTGCTTGGCAAACTAGTAACTGAAACATGGTGACTGTTTCAAAAAACTACCACTTTGATTGCAAAAAATGTTTTTGGAAGAATGACTGGTAAGTAATGGCCAATTTAATTGCAAAAAATGCTCAGAAATATTGGCTGGTGAGTAACAACCAAATTTACGGAGTATTCAAGCTGAGCTTTATAACCTCTCACCACTTTGATTGCAAAAAATGTTCTGGAAGAATGACTGGTAAATAATAGTCAATTTAATTGCAAAAAATGCTCAGAAATATTGGTTGGTGAGTAACAACTAAATTTATGGAGCATTCAAGCTGAGCTTTGTAACCTCTCATTTCACCTACTATATAAATAGACCCTCACTTCCTCATTTCCATGTACAGTAGCTCTTGCATTCTCTAATTCGTTCTCTCCCTTTCTCTTTAGCAGCTAGCTTTTTTTGAGTGTTTTAGTTTCTAGTTCTAGTTTTTTTGATAATTTAGTTCTAGAAATCCTTGAGTGAAAAGAGTTCTAAAAGTTTTTAGTTCATAAGAGTGAAGATGTTGATACTTCACTTGCTACTTTTTTATTGTTGTATCTTAGAAAACTGTCGTTTACAAAATCCTCAAGCATTCTAGTGGATGGAGCAAATCAGTTTTATGGACTCTGTATGGTACAAAGGTCTCGACAGTTAACTATCTTTTATTTTGCAGAAAATTTAGTTTGAAATGCTGCTGAAATTCTGCTCAAATTTGGAATATAACAACTTTTAGTAACTTTAATTTTGTGAAAGTTTATCATATAATATTTGTTATAATTATATTGTAACCTTATATATTACATGTTATTTGTTATTATATTCCAAGACAAATAGAAATCCTTGTCTATTAACGGCTAAAAAGAGGTATATACAGTATATACAATCCATTATTGGTATTATAAATCTAACCCTGATTTACTCCTTTTATTCAGTAAGAGATATCAAAATAAAGAAAGAAGAAAAAGAAAAAAAAAATCAAGAATGGACCATATTCTGTTTTTGGCCGTACATCTTTTCATAATAGTAGTCAACAGCCCAACACAAGATCATAAAATTAATAGCAAAATAGCCTAAATCACCTTGATTATATTTTTATTCCAAATTTGATTTAAGAATGAAATCCTTTAAGACGATAAATCGATTCTACATTTACATGAGAAATACACGTGTTAAGTGAACAAAAGAAGCTTATGGTGCATGATGGAGCGCCAAGTCAATCCTACGTTAACCAACTATTCATCTGAAACTTCGTCGTTTGGCTTCTACTGATCCCCAGTGTCGTTTTATTGTATATAATTATTTGTAAGGAGTTGGATGTGCCATATTACCTTAATTTGCTATATTTTCTTTCCAACTTCTGGGATAATATTCTATTATTCCTGTAGTCTGTGTACGGTGTACCATCCTATGGAGTCTCCTCTTTGTTTTCTCAGCCATAACTGATAAAACCCCAAACTTGGATTTTCCCGGAAAAAAAATCAACTCAGAAAATTCATCCTCATCAGAACCAAATTCCTTTTCAATCTCAAAAACCCAATTGAACCCTTCAAATTTCTTCAAATGGGTTTTCAGCGAAACTCGTTTATGATCACGGTTGCTCTGTCTTTCATTTTCAGGTTCGCTACAGCTTGCTCCAATGGGCAGTGCCGGGTTAGTTTTTTTATTTTTTTTCCTTCTGATTTTCATAATGATTTTTTTAAAAAAAAATTCATAAATTTCCGATATTGATTATAAACAAATGAAACGAAATATAAATAGATTAATTAAAGCTTTTTATATGGTTCTTACTATAGTTTTCATATGTGTAGCTACTAGATGAATGCTCGAGTGATGGGGATTGCGCTTCTGGACTGTACTGTTTTTCTTGCCCAGAAGGGTTTTCAGGCACAAGATGTGTGAGATCGATAATTACAGACCAGTTCAAGCTCTTGGTAATAATCTCTTATATCTCTCTCCCCTATATTAGACACATTTTTAAGTTTCAATATCTGTGTAAAAATTTGAAAATCATATATTGCAAGAGTTATTTCACTAATCACAATTCACAAAAAAAACAAGAGTGACGTTCTCCTTGCAAAGCAAACCAAACCAAACGTGACGCCCGGGCAGCTTCTTAGGACTTAGGACTTAGGAGGTTAGACTTAGGTGTCACAACTAAAAAGTTGAAAATAGTGTGAACGAGTCCATGTCCATTCTTATTGGCCACTATGGCCCCTAATCCTTTATATTATATAAGAGTAAAGCTATTGGTAGTGATGGACCAATAATGGGCCACCAGAGGAATTCCGAACCGAACTCCTAACTAGACGCAGACTAATTGATGTGTCTTACAGGTTGACGGTCACAATAATAGAGATTATATGAGTAGTAACATAATATTATTTTTATTATGGTGTTAAGAGAACGAATGGCCTTTACCATTTGCGTTTCTAACACTTTTATCAATAAAAATCCAAAAGAAAAGTCCAAAAGAATTACACAAATGCGAAGGTCAGGTTTTTATTCCAATTGTACAGTTTTTATTAGAAAACTATCACTTTTAAAAATGATTTTAGAAAAATACTATTTTTAAATAGTTATGAGTTATCCCTTTTTGAAAAGGGGCTTATAGAAATGTGATCAAAATTTGGGCTCAATTTTAGTAAATATCCCTTTGTATAATGTTATAGCAAAATATCCGGTATATATGCTTATATACCAAGTGTAAAATTTTATATACCAAGTATAAAAAATTATATACCCAGTATATTTCAGTACAGTAACTGAAATTGGTAGGTATGTTTTTCAACAAAGTGTAAAAATATATATATATATACCTGGGTATTTAGCCATAAAATTTTAAAAGTGGACATCTATTTAATCAAATTTAAAATACTAGTCATCCACCTAAATTTCTCTTTGGAAAATTGATTACCAGTTACCAGTTATAAATACATGTAGTCACTAGTTATTAGTTTTCAGAAATAGGTTATTGGTTGCTCGTTATTATTTTTAAAATAGTATTTTGCTAAATATTTTTTAAAAAATGATAATTTCTAATAAAAATCTTACCGAATCTGAAAGAAACACAACCCACCTTATTTTCATTTTTTTTTCCTAAAATGTCGTACAAAGCCTAATTTTCACATACCATTTTGGCATTTTTCACTCTGTTGTGTACTATTGTTGTGGGTTGTGAGTGCGTGTGATCCAAGGACATGATGTATTCGTATTTGGGCGTGGATTTTCTTCGTGAACTTATATAAGAATCGAACCACTTGGGCCACGGCCCATTAGCCAAAAAGAGCCTTTTTCTAAAAACAGTATTAAGTTTTATAGAAGTTTCATTACAAAAAACTGATACTCAGCCTAATTACCTGATACTGACATGGCCTAATTCAGAAGTTCATTTTAGGGAAATTAGGGTAACTAGGAGTGTTTTGACTTCACTTTGTATTTTTAGGAGTCTTTTTCAGAATTTTTTTTTAAGGAGCAAAAAATTACATTTCTAGTAGTTTTTGGAGAGAGAAAAAATACACATTCCGAAAATGCCCTTATGTGATACGAAATTGTGTGACCACCTGTCACAATTTTTTGAAAGCTTGTCATCTCAATTTTTTTAAGGAATTTTTTTCAGAATAAGAGATTTTGTTTTCCACTATTACTAACTTCGAAGTAGTCATAATTTGTGACTCATGGTCACAATTTTAGGACTTAAGGTCACAATATGTTTAACTTCATTACGGACATTGTGAGATTTTATTATTATAGTTATCCAATCTTAACATGCTATCATGATTTGTGACTCATAGTAATAAAATTTGTACCAACATTACAAAAGGAAGATAAGTATCCTTTCATATTGGCCAACAATAACGTAGTAATATTTGTCTAATACAATTCTAATTTATAAGAAAAACTATGATATTTTCTTTATTAATAGTTAATATATATGAGACTAACAGTCACATAATTCATGACAGTCATAATTTTTGTGCCAAGTAACCCTGATTTGTGACTACTGGTCACAAATTTTGTGTCTCTCTTACAAAAGTAAAATAAGCATTCACATTGGATAACAAATTCAATGGTTATATATATGTGTGTGTGTGTGTGTGTGTGTGTGTGTGATACCAATATACATAATTCATGACAGTCATAATTTTGTGCAACGAAACCTGATTTGTGACTGCTAGTCACAATATTTATGTCTGTCTTACAAAAATTAGCATAATTTGTGACGATCTAACACATATAAAATTGTTATTGTAGTAAAATCAGTCTAACATACATATAAATCGGTCCTAAAATTCATTTGTAGTCAAAAATACAGTCCAAAATCATTCCAAAAACACACAAAATTACATCTTCCTCTTGATCACCGTCATCCTTCGACACAATTTGTGACGATCCATCATACAAAAACCTGTCATTGTCATAATTCAATCCAACACACACAAAAATCAGTCCCAAAATCCATTTATAGTCACAAATTCGGTACAAAATCATTCAAAAAACACACAACATACTAAAATATTCAATTCTTACGAGTAACAACTTCATTCGGGCAATTCATCAAACACATAGAAGTCATTACAAAATTACAAAGTGAAAAAAACTTCATTCAGGCAATTTATCAAGCAAAGGGTAGGCAAAGTATAACAAAGAGTTAAAAAACAATAGAAAAAAGGTAGGCAAACCTGTCATCCTCCGAAACTTGCACTGGAACGCCATGGCATCCTTGCCCCGAAGCTTGCACCACCACGACGAAGTTGACGACGACGAGCTGTACCGCTTTGCGAGGAGGTTATTGATGGGCATATAGATCTCCTTGAAATCGTAGATGTGGGGGTTATCATGGAGAGACTCGCGGAGGTTGGGGAGCAATGTGTGGCTCGAGATGGAGGTGTTGGTAGAGAGCTTGTAGAAGGAGCCGAAGATGTACGCGGCACCGCTCGAGCTGATGGTCGAAGTCGAGGCTCGAAGGCGGCGAAGGTTGACAGTTCCTCTCCCATTCTCCTCTAGGTTTCAATTCTTTTTTTGGGGGGTGGGGGTCTATGGGAGTCTTCGTGAAAGAGAGCCAAAATGAAAGAAAAAAAGCCCTCACAAAACCAGCAATTGATATTAAAAACTGAGGATATTTTGGACTTTTGACTGGATGAGGACTCCTAGAAATGAAATTTTCAAAAAGACTCTTAAAACTGCAAAATGAAGTCAAAACACTCCTAGTTACCCTAATTTCCCTTCATTTTAGTGGTTCAATGTAATAGTAATATCCATTTCAACAAATTGAGCAGCTCCAGGTATTTGATATTAGCAATTTTATGCGTATTCAGGTCTTCATATTAACTCTCAGGCTTTAAATTACGTATATATATATATATATGACTAGTTTTCTTGAATTTTTGAATAGAATAATTCTCTTCCATTCAACAAATATGCATTTTTGACAACCCACAACGCTTACGCTATTGATAACGAGCCATCTCACACGGGAGTCCCTCGCTTCACCTTTACAAATCAAGAAGATAGCGTCACTCAACAGCTAAATGTACGGTACATATATGCATAGATACAATAAATATTATTTTCTTTTCCCTGTTGATTTTCGAGTTAATTAAGAGATCCTTATTTCTTGGTTTAATATATACATGATACAGAACGGAGTACGGGCCTTAATGCTTGATACCTATGATTTTAGAGGAGATGTGTGGTTGTGCCATTCTTTTGGAGGACAATGCCATGACTATACCGCTTTTGTATGTCAAAATTAATCCCAACTTGTAATATTGTCTTACACTTCTGTGTTTTAGTTAATGGTATACATAAAATTCATTTGCATAGCACATAACTATTTACTATTAATTTTCAAAAAATGTATAGGAGCCAGCTATAGATACACTTAAGGAAATTGAATCATTCTTGTCAGCGAACCCGTCAGAAATTGTGACATTGATCTTAGAAGATTATGTCCAAGCTCCAAAAGGATTGACAACGGTCTTCACCAATGCCCGGCTAATGAAATATTGGTTTCCACTTGAAAACATGCCCAAAAGTGGTCAAGACTGGCCACTAGTCAGTGACATCGTAGCTAAAAACCAAAGGCTTATTGTGTTCACTTCAATAAAATCCAAGGAACAATCCGAAGGCATTGCATACCAGTGGAACTACATGGTTGAAAATCAATGTAATAACAAGTTAGCTTTTTCTTTTCTTTCTTTTTTTTTTTTTTTTGGGAAAATCTTTTAGGCTTATTATCTTGTGATTTATTTATGTTTTCCATAATTTGCAGATGGGGATGGGGGAATGCACGCAGGAAGTTGTCCCAACAGGGCAGAATCCTCACCACTTGATGACAAGAGTAAATCTCTAGTGTTTGTTAACTATTTTGAGTCAATTCCTGTTAAACAACCAACCTGTGAACACAATTCCGGGGATCTCATTAACATGCTTCGTACTTGTTATGGCGCTGCTGGAAACCGATGGTCAAATTTCGTCGCCGTTGATTATTACAAGGTTATCCCCCCTTGTCTTTTGTTTTTTTTTCTTTTTTTTTTTCACCACTGAACAATATTCAAATTTTGTAACTACAGACTATTTTCGAACTATATATGTGTTGGTCTTATGCAGAGGAGTGAAGGCGGAGGAGCATTTCAAGCTGTAGATACTCTTAATGGGAAGCTTTTATGTGGATGTGATGACATCCATGCATGCGTGGTAAGTAAATATATTGCTCACTTCTTATCCATATTGGCTGATCTTTGTACACATATTTCAAATAAAGAGAACATAATTAAGTTATATTTTTCAACTTTAGCTAGAAATTAGTATTCCAAACAAGTTTTTCTTATTGTCTAGTGAAATTTCTTTCTCGCAGGCAGGATCAACTTCCGCGGCCTGCACTTCCTAGAAGGGTCAATGCGCATTCGAGTTGGTCTTGATGTTAGTCAGAGATCGACAAAATTAAAATTCATAAGGTGGATAAAATTTGTTTGCACAGATCTTGATTCCAGGGGGTGCTATAGCCAAAGAAAACCGAGAAGAAAAAAAAGTGGGGAATCTCTTATTACATGGGAGATAATTAATTGTAAAAACAGATCATTACGTATTGTATGTTGGATCGGTACCAATATACGAGATGTCCTACTTGATATACAAAATAAATCATCTTCAAATGCTACATGTCATTAAGAATAAGACATATCTAGCATTTGGAGTTTGGAGTTGGATTGCCATATGACAAACTGATGGCACATACCATATTCGTTAACATCGTATCATTCTACATAATCTCAATCCCTGGTTGTGAGACCAACGATGAATCTTAAACAAGCAAAGCACACAAAATATTTATGATGAGTTGATTTTTAATGTGAGAATTACGTCCATTTTGCTGTTGTACACTTGTATGTACGTTTTAACTGTATAAAGAATGAAAATACACCATCGCACTCTTCAAAACTGACTTAGACCTCTCACATTCTACAAGACTCATACTCAGCGGCAGAGGGAGGAGGGGAAGTTAGGGCAGTGGACCCTAATTTTTTTTCCCCTTATTAAATTTTAATGCCAAAAAGAGCAGTGGCCTCTATTTTTTTTCCCTTATCAAATTTTAATGCCAAAAAAAAAAGAAGATTTTTTTTTCTCTACCTTTTTTTTTAATTTTCTTTTTTGCCCGACAATGTCTCTAATATAATATGGAATTTACATCTTCCACCCAAGAAGAATACAAATAAACATTTAAAGGAGAAAATTACAAAATATCCCATTAGTTTAAGTGACATGTTCAATTTTTTAATTTAATTATTAATTTTAAGATGGATTAAAGTTAGAATTAATTTTTAAAGATATATTTTAAATTTAAAGAGAATTTTGGCAAACAAGTGGTAAAAATTAGCGTGTGCCTCAAAAAAGCTATATAAATTGACCAAAAAATTTTAATTTGAATAACAATGTTGATAATAACTGAAAATATGCTAAATATAAGTTAAACGAACGGTCAAAATACGTATTTGACCCATTAATAATATGATCATTTATAGAGTAAAACATTATAAAATAACCATGTAGGTTAATGCATAAAATAATTATTACATAAATTAATTATGATTTCTCCATACAATTAAACATATGAAGTAAAGTTAGTTCGTAAAACGAAACATAATGAATCATGTATTTTGAAAAAACTATGTACATTTATTAAATTTAAATTGGTTTAATAAAGAANTTTTATATTTATTTTGATACAACGAATGTATCACAGCTATTTGTTCGATGAACTAAATTTAATATAAAGTATCATTAATATTAAACTAAATATAATATTATATAATACAAATATATATTTCAACCAATTATAGCAAAGAAAAATAATAATAGGACCAATCATATCATGAAAAAATTAAGATTTTTCTAAAAATTTTAAAAATAGAATGGTGATCAAAGAAGTTATCAGAGTTTTTACACTCTCTCTGCTCTAGGCTTAATATATATATATAGATATAGATTGTTGCAGTAGCTCGCGAAATGATATTTAAAAATATCCACTTAACAGTGAATGATATTAAATGCTCCCAAGCAACCAAAATATATATATATATATTAAATACGATGTTTGGAATAATAAGATATAACTTGATAAAATAATAATTCATTAATTAATCGATAAATTAGTATTTGTTAATCTATTATATTTTATATTTGCTTAATTAATACGTTTTATTTGGTTCGAAGACTACAATTTATCGAGGTTTTAATATATTCATTTGAAACATGGTCGTATGGCTTCTTCTAGTTACCCGAAACATCATTGTAGCAAATAATTATAATTTGATGGGCCAAATTACCTTTGTTATATATATATATAATTTTTTTTCCCCTGCTTTTGGGATGATAATTTATTATTCCTGTCTGTTTTCACATTTGGAGTTTCCTTCTTGTTTACTCAGCCGAAACTGATAAAAACCCCAAACTTGTATTTTCCAGATCAACTCAGCAAGTTCAGTCCAATCACTATAAAGAAAAGGAAATTCCCTTCTATCTCAAAAACCCAATTGAATACTTCGATTGTTTTTCAAATGGGTTTTCAGCCAAACTTGGTTATGATCACAGTTGCTCTTTTTTTCATTTTCAAATTGGCCACAGCTGCTTGTTCCAATGGGCAGTGCCGGGTTAGTCCATGGATTATATTTTCATTTCCCCACTTCAATATGATTCAAAAATTAAAAAAAATAAATTCTAATCTTGATTATAAACAAGTTAAACGAAATATAAATTGATTAATAAAGAACTTATTATATAGTTCTTACTATTATGTAGCTACTAGATGAATGCTCAACTGATAAAGATTGCGCTTCTGGACTCTATTGTTTTTCGTGCCCCGAAGGGTTTTTTGGCATTAGATGTGTGAGATCAAAAATCACAGATCAATTCAAGCTCCTGGTAATTCTCAGTCTTCTTCTCATATATTGGATACATTTAAAAAAAAAACTTTCGATATCTTTGTAAAAACTGCAAGACCAATTGATTAGGACTTGGGAGGTTAGTTCATAGCTGTTGAAAATGTTGTGACCACCAATTACTAAATTAAAAATTGCCCATCACTAATATTAGAATGATCCACTCCCAAGGGATGGTCGAAGCGGTAAGGCGATCTACCTTAAGGCCTTCTCTTATCTAAGGAGGGTGAGGTCAAGGGTTCGAATTCTCACGTCGCTCTTGGGAACCTAACCGAATGGGGATAGTTCAAGGAAGTGACCCACCACTGAGATCTCATCAGCTTTTTTTATTTAAAAATAATAATAATATTAGAACGATCCTTTAAAAATTATTTAAAAAATATCATGAAAAAGTTATTTTAGCCGAATTATTCCTAGTAAGATCCAATTACCGATGATAATGGGCAAATAGCCTAATTTAGTATCTCATTATAAGTAATGGTATGAGTTACCTTATGATATCAATACACATATTAGTAAAGTATGACACTCGTAAATGACTTTTACATGTGAAGTGGACTTCATACTCTATTAGTGCATAATGTCTGTACCATAATATGTACCCTGCAAACATTTTCTAATAAATAATACGCATCTCAACAAATTGAGCAGTTGTAGCTTGAGTAATTTGAACTAACAATTTTTTTAAATTTTTTTCAAGGACATTTTCTAATTGTTCAGATTTTTTTTTTTCCTGTTAAATTTTGTGGTCTCATTATGAGGATAATGTGCGGTTGAAAATACTATTATATCATTTTCTGCAAATTTTTCGTATAAAAAATTGAGTGTGCCTAACATTACTCATGATTTATATGAAGTATATGACTTTTTTTGTTTGTTTGCATTTTAATAGAATAATTCTCTTCCTTTCAACAAATATGCATTTTTGACAACCCACAACTCTTTCGCTATTGAGAACGAGACATTACTGGGGGGAATTCCTCGCTTTACCTTTACAAATCAAGAAGATAGTGTCACTCAACAGCTAAATGTGCGTTATAAATACACATCCATATCAACAAAGATAAACTCCTTTCCCTGTTTATTTTCGAGTTACTTATTTATTCGGTTAACATATATATAGTAACATAATATAACTTCAATTGTTCCTTACACAGAACGGAGTACGGGCCTTAATGCTTGATACCTATGATTTTAAAGGAGATGTATGGTTGTGCCATTCTATTGCAGGACAATGCCACGAGCTTACTGCTTTTGTACGAAAATATTCAACTCAACTTATAATATTTGTCTTTGCCTTTTTCAATTTAATTAATTGTAACAAAAAATTCATTTGCGAGCGTATAGCACTGCATACTTATTTGCCACTAATTTTGGAAAAATGTATAGGGACCAGCTATAGATACACTGAAGAAATCGAATCATTCTTATCATCGAATCCATCAGAAGTTGTGACATTGATCCTAGAAGATTATGTTCAAGCTCCAAAAGGATTAACAAATGTCTTCACCAAAGCTGGGCTAATGAAGTACTGGTTTCCAGTGAAAAAACATGCCCAAAGTGGTCAAGACTGGCCACTACTCAGTGACATGGTAGCTAAAAACCAAAGGCTTATTGTGTTCACTTCGATACAAGCCAAAGAACAAACCGAAGGAATTGCATACCGGTGGAACTACATGGTTGAAAATCAATGTACATAAAGAGCGCTTTGTCAAAATTTTCGAGGCTTATCACTCTACACTAAGTATTAATATATCTAAAATATATGATATTTCACAATTCTGTACCAACAGGGCAGAGTCGTCACCACTCGATGAAGAGAGTAGATCTCTAGTCTTGGTTAACTATTTTCAGTCTGCTCCTGTTAAGGAACCAACATGTGAACACAATTCTGGGGATCTCATTAACATGCTTCGTACTTGTTATGGTGCCGCCGGAAACCGATGGGCTAATTTCGTCGCCGTTGATTATTACAAGGTTAGTACTTTCAGTGGTAAATCAAAATTTCTATTGAATATCCAATATTATTAAAGATCAAGGGAGTGGGAAAAAAAAAAAAAAGAGAAGGGTCTATTAAGGTATGGACTATTTTGGAACTATAAATGTGTTGGTCTGAAAAGAAAAATGCAAAGGAGTGAAGGAGGAGGAGCATTTCAAGCTGTAGATACTCTAAATGGAAAGCTTTTATGTGGATGTGATGACATCCATGCATGTGCGGTAAGAATATATAATAATGCTTACTTGTTTATGTTGTCTGATCTTTGTTATGTTTTTTTAATAAAACATAACATAATTGTGTCATTTTAAACATTTTTCTTAGCTAGAACTTAGTTTTCTAAACAAGTTTTTCTATCTCGCAGGCAGGATCGATTTTCGGAGTTTGCAGTTCCTAACTCGGTCTGGATGGTAATCCACAGATCAAGAAAATTAAATTCAGAAGATTGGTATTCTTTTTCAGTACATTTTTATACACAGGTGTGTTGATCCCAGCTAGTGAGTGCTATAGGCAAATAAAAAAAAAAAAAAGGAGTGGCGTGGGGGATGACTGAATTCGACATGTCGTGCTTGAAAATCAAAATAAGTCATCTTCAAATGCTATATGTCATTTAGGCATACAGCATTTGGAGTGCCATGCGACAAATTGTTGGCACATACTATATGGATGCATTTTAATGTTGATACGACTTTTGTTAACCATATACCACAAGTCGTCATGTAATCTGCTTAATACGATATGTTTTGTTTAAATACATGTTTTAGTGTTTCATTTACATGACATGTTTTCCAAAACTAAGATCCAATCCTAACCTAAGAAAGATAATAATCAACCAAATTAAAAGTAGAGGCATAAACAGAGCTTGTACAAAAGTAGACCATTCAATTTTCTCCTTTCGATAACTTAGTTGACCGATTTCATGTTCCTTGCAATCGTGGATTCAAGAAGGCAACAACGCATTTGATTCGTTGGGCTACTTGGGCTTAGGCGACAACGTCCACCCTTTTGGATGGGACGGTCATATTGACTTTTTCTTTTTCTTTTTCTTTTTTTTTTTTTTTTTGAAAATAAATGGAGGTCATATTGAGCAGTTATTATTCAAATCCTACTTACACCTATATTTGCACATCACACTAGTATTAAGCACCCCTATTAAATAAATAAAACGACAAAATAGGACAACATATTAAATTGCAAATTAAAAGCACCCTCTAAAACAAAATTTTTCCCCACTTCCATTTGCCAAAAAAATTAAATTGACAATTTCTAAATTTTATGATGAAAAAGACTGAATCATAGAATCATGTGAGAAATAAACAACCACATAAAAAAAAAGAAAAAAAATGCAAAACCATAAGTTTACGTTTTCTTTTTTATAATAATACCATGATTATTAAGTATAAACATATACATTAACGATTCTAGGAAAAAAAATAGATGTACAGGAGTATATAATATATATATATATATACACATCATGATAAATTTATAAATAAAATTCATGTACACTGATATATTAGAAAAGAAATATAAAACCAAAAATCAGATATAAATTACATCTCTCTTTTGATCACTTAATTTACAAACTCATATATTTATTTAATTTTTAAGGGCTTTTTTTGTTACATTTGCTTAATGTTTGTTGTAGTTTGATTTACATTTAAAATAACTAGCAAAGAAATTGGGGTAAAGGAGAAGAAAAACAAATAAAATATGAAATAAAATATTGAATGAGAATGATTCTAGTGAATTGAAAGAGATGATGAAGGTGAAGATGAGGTACCTTTAATTTTTCTCTTCCGGAATATCTTTTTAGTCATTTTTTCTGGTCAATGGGGTATTTTTATTCTAAGATGGGTGTATATATAATCCCCCATCTATATATACATATATCTTTAAGAAAATTACATTGACACTCCTTTATATATATATAGGGTACTAATCCAGTAGATATTTTTTTTTTTTTACCTATGCATAGGTATCATTTTGGCCAATAAAAATTTATTATGTACATTTTTTTATATTAAAAAGTAAAAAAGAGAAAAAGCATTAATAATGCACATCTTTTCATGCACCTCAATATAACCGTTGGATTACTATTATATGATGATCTAACGGCTAAAAAAAAATGCCTACACATTGGTAAAAAAAAAATACCTACTGGATTGGCAACCATATATATATATAGGGTAAATTTTCAATGTGTATTTTTTGCTCTATAGATAGATAAGTTCGTCAAAATGGAAAATGACCTACAATAGCAACTTAAGTTCAACTATTTCTATTCCCTTAATTAACGTCTAATTCAATATTTTTCCCCATTTCGTTTCTTATCTTTTTTAAATTTAATTTCAAAGTTTATTCGATTATTGTTTTTAATCTAAATCTATCCAATATGGCTTTTCTTTTTTTCTTCCTTTTTTTTTTTAATTTTATTTTTGTATATTTATTCTCATGTTACACAAAATATATATACGGTTGTTGCCTATATAGCCCATACTTTATCAAACAATTCCAAAAAAAATATATATATATATTGAACATCTGTGGTAAATAATATATTTTAAATCTAATATCAAGCTATATATATTTAAATACTTTTAACATGATTTGATGTTTGATCGACAAATGCATTATTACACTATATCATAACAACATAAATAAATTATCTATGCATAACACAATATATTCTATGTTTTTCACTATACGAATATTAAACTCCTTATATACAAGTCAGGATAATCAAGGGAATTTTTCATTTTATATACCATAATATATGAAGAAACTCATTATTAAAAGTCAAATTTATTTTTTTTTCCCCACTAAAATCATGTTTTTCACTATACGAATATTAAACTCCTCATATACGCCATAGTTCTTAATACGAATAGGTAATTGTTTTTTTACATAGTGGAATGTAATTAAAAAAAAGCTAATTTTGTTTGAACTTTAAAAAGGAATCAATGTTTGAAAAATAAAAAGGTAAAAAGTTCTTATTATATTTTTTAAAAATGATATATAGGAATCAATTAATATATATATAATGGAATTAAGAGGGAAAAAAAACTAACTTAGTAGGTAATAATCAGATTACCCACTCTATAAGCTATAGTAAATTATTTTCTATAATTGTATAACGATAAATTCAATAGATCTTTTGGTATAATTATCAAACTGCTTAGTGCCATCCGATTAAAATTAAATGGTTAAAATTATAGTATCCATCAATAGGTAAATATTGTGATACCCATTGAAAAAGTACCCGTATATATACATATATATATATATGGGCACCACTCCAGTAGGTTTTTTTTTTTTTTTTTACCTACACATAAGTATCATTTTGGCCAATAAAAATTTCTTATGCATATTTTTTTATTGTAAAAAGTAGGAAAGAGAAATAACATTAATGATGCACGTCTTTTCATGTACCTCATTATAGCCGTTGGATCACCATTAGATGATGATCTAACGACTAAAAAAAATACCTACTAGATTGGCAACCATATATATATATAAGAACCAATCCAGTAGGTATTTTTTTTTTTTACCCATACGTAGATATCATTTTGACCAATGAAATTTTATCATGCACATTTTTTTATAGTAAAAAGTAAGAGAGAGAAATAGCATTGATGATGCACGTATTTTCAAAACTTTATTATAGCCGTTGGATCACCATTAGATGATGATCCAACGGCTAAAAAAAATACCTATACATAGGTTTTTAAAAAAAAAATATACCTATTGGATTGGCAACCTATATATATAGCAAAGTGATAGTAACAATCCCCAAACAAAACTAATTACACCGACATGATCTATTGAATAGAGAGAGGAGGGAGGGAGGAGCGGGGGGAGGGGGGGATTTTAGAAAACAAACGAAATTTTCACCATTATCTATGCTAGTATTTCAATTTAATTGAACTATATTTATTATTGTCTTAATAGAAATGGTTGATGATCAAATAAAAGCTTAATGGTCAGTGAAATTTTAGTCAGGTGCTGGTGGAGGGGTATCTATTTAAATAGTTTAAATATCTTGTAGAGAGTGTTTATATAAATACTTTGAGTTCAAGGAATGTTACTGTAATTAGCCTTATATGTAGATGCATACCTACATACATGTATATACACATACACATATTTTCCCATGAAAAATATATTGTGATTTCCCCCTTCAAATTGAATGTGTCTACTCTTGAATCTTGATATATTTACGTAGGTTGATTGAAGTGTGACACAGTACTATGTCGTGCGGAATGCACTAGCAAGCTATAGAGGAACTGTGATACATTATAATCTAATAATCTGTAAAAAAATCTATATGTGTCAGTGAGAATATAAGGAAATATTAGGAAATATTAAAGAAGATAAAGGTGACAATTCAGCCTTTGAAGCTCAGCTAATCGATAATATTGAGATAAGATATTTTATAGTACTTTTAGAACAAATTAACATGCCCTGCTATGGCTAATGGCTATACGACATTTGTCGTATTGACTTCATTCCAAAGCAATATTATGCATATAGTGCTTTCCATGCCAAATTAGAGTACTAAAAGCCTCGAGCCATTGCCCTTGAATATGGAATCCAGATGCAAAAATCGTAGTACTTGGAACTTTTTCCTTATTGTTTAGTGCTCTTTTGCCTCGTCATGGAATCAAAAAGTTGAAAATCTTGACCTTCCTGAGATTAGTTTATGCTTTTGCTTTATTAATTTATTATCAAATTATAACTCTTCTAGTATTACTAGTTATAAATTAAGCATATGGGATGCAGGTTTCGAGCATTAATGTATGGAAAGTATGTTCCAACTTTCAAGACAACAATATATAACAGGATCGTATTCTATAATATAAGTACGTTTTGGTTAACATACTGTACAGAGAATATAGTAAAATACCACTCTACTCTCAAGTTAATTATTTATATAACTACGTACGTGGTGTATGTTTGAACAGTGGGCTACAAGTGGAAGACTGATTTCACAAGTGGGAGTAATTAAATAATGAAAAGAGAACCCTGATCAGAATTATCCAAAATAATGGAGATACAGTTTATGAATATCTGAAAACTATATATGATTTACACGTTTGAGTTTTTATTTTTTCAAAGTAAAGTTATTCTTCATATGTGCTTCTTTTGTATATTCAAAGTCATATATTTTTGTACCTTTGTCAATGCTTCATTACCAAAAAAATTAGCTTCTGAATTCTCATGCTATGGTTTTCATGCAGTATCTAGTCAATCACTCTTCTGGTCCTCTCGTAACACTTTAAGTGCAATCATGAGTCATGATCATACATATATGCATGAAATGTCACCTTCAGTAGGGGAAAATTTTCCACAATGGCAGCTCAATAATAATCTACTTATCTAAGATGGTAATATCGATCCAGCACCTTATATTACGTGTACTTTGACCGCCAAAAAAACGAAAAGTAAAATAAAAGAAACGTCAAATTAGAACGTGTGTAGAAAGAATATTTAAGTGCTTTTAGGATTTAATTCATGCATATTTCTCATATTATTCCAATCATATATATACTTTTTAAAAGTGATGAGGACGTAACTCACTGGTACTGATCGATGATCATGTGAATTACTCTGAAGTCTAAAGACTTAGCCGAGAACATTAGATTGTGTGGTTTGTGGTTGGTGATCGGCTATATTTGGGGCCATCAAGCTTTCAAATTTTCGTTCCCTAACATATGATAAAAGTTCATCACCATGTGCAAAAGTTACATTAATCAATCTATTTTTTCCTGACAAATCTTAAGTCAAGTCCTTGTTCATTTTCCTTTTTTTTTTTGAAAAAAAAAATGTAAAATATAAAAAGGAAGGAGGAAAAAAAACAGAATTCATTTACATTCATTCACTAAACTTTCTTTTCTAAGCATGTCTCGAGGAAAAGAAGAGTGCTTATTCAGTCATAACAAGATCTTTATTGCCATCGACCGACTAGTATACTACGTAGATAATTGTGAAATACACATAAGAATATTATTGCCTTCATATTTGATTTGATTTTAGTCAAATATGAAGTTAGAGCTCTAATTGCCTTTTTTTGTTTTTTTTAATGGACCGATCGATCACAGTGCATTCTAATATTAATTGGTGTGGAGCATGTGAGTTGGTGGGTTAGAAGGTATCTTACACATGCTTGCAATCTTTGAAAGGAGCCATAAAACTAATTACTAAATATAATTTACAATATCAATGTCGTTAGGTACTATTCTATGGAGGATTTGATATCAAATCTAAATGATTAAACCTAATATTAATATAATTACTACATGTATATTACATGCTTCGATGTTGCTTCGGACGAGAATAATGGGATTCATGTTAATGGTCTATGAAACAGTACCTAAAAAGAGCTAGTGAGATGAACTATATACTGTCCTACTCTATAATGAAAGGGATATAATGGAGATTTCATTAACTCTTTCAACTTTTATTTTACATATACTTTGCTGGTTGACTAATGTGGCCGCGAACATTTGTCGTGTACACAACATTACGAAGACTGGTTTCGAAAATCAATGTTCATGCATATAGTTGTTTAATCAATGACTTTATATTATGAACATATACTGTTATATTTCTGGATTAATGAAGCTTATTTCAAGGCACGGATTAGACGCGTCGAATGATTTTAAGATAATGACGATCACATGCTCCGTGGACTAATGTCAATGGTCGGGGTGGGTAAATTAATTTACCGAAAAAAAAAAGAGATGGGTAAACTACTGCATGCNTGTAGAGATGAGCAATATTCAAGCTATATAGGTCAGAAATATATCTGTTACGAATGCATATATAATCGACTCCCTCTTAAGCTGAAGTGTCCAGTTCATAATTCTTTTCCCGCAATAAGCCTACAATCTCATCTCGAACATCAAAGTACACACATACAAATAAGTACCCTCTTTATGTTTTTTGGTCCCCCACTTCCTAAATACAAAATGCCATAAAAGATAAGGGGAAAATATAGTTAAAATCTTGGTATATATCCAATATCCAGCTAATTCAAACTTCTGAACTCAGAAGAAAAAGTGGAGCACAAAAGAAAAATACCAAGTTTTTAAAATTAAAATATACATGTCCAAGTTAATTGACAACATTTATTAATATTAAAAACAGTAATGCCACATAACAATTGTCTAAGTGCGATACCATATCGAAACTTGACCCGGCTGAATCTTTTTGAGCATTGATATTGGTTTCATTTTTCCTCTTTACGTTATATTATTCTTAGGGGAATTAAGAAAAAGAATATTATACCAATAAAAGGATTTCCCAAAAAATTCAATGTTAGACTTATTGGGCTCTCTAACTGTCTGGTACCTGTCAATATGTTGGTATGGACAAAAGGACGACTGTGATATACCCACGAGGGGGTAACATGCAAGAAAATTGAACAATCGTTTCTAAATTTGTTTGCTTTGTATAAAAACCATTCGGATGGAAGCCCCACACAGGAGGTTTAAGTTTCATCTCTTGTTGTGGCCAAGAGTAGTCACCAGATCACATGGGTTTTGGTATCCCATGAATGCGTAAGTGTTACCTAATCTGGGGCTGAATTGAAATTAAAAAGGAAAAAGAAGCTGATTTTCTTTTTTTCTTAATTCTAAAAACTAATACAAAAAAATGAAAAATAAATAAACAGTGGGAATTAATGAAAGAAACAACAGCAAAGACAAGCACTTGTTGTATCAAAACAAAAGGCAATGTGGGGGACCTTTACACATGGGGTGGGGATGCTTCAGAGAGCTTTGTGAAGTGGAGCCAACTTAAAGTTAAGAATCTTTCGCAAAATGTTGGTTGGAAGCATACACTTGGGGGCAAAAGCTATATGATCAGTCGATTATCTATGAGTTTTTATTAATATTGATCTTTTATTTCACTACACATATCCATTCTATTAATCATGATCAATGTTTAAATTAAGATACATAAAATATATAATTTTAGTATACTTAAGATTATTTACAAGAGAATTGGTAATGTAATAGATAATTATATACATAAAACGAACATGAAAGAATATGATTTCATGAGAAATAATATATATGGCGTGGGAAAAACGTTATAATGCATGTTGATGAAGGACACGGAAAGAAATAATGATATATATTTGTAAAGTCGATAAGATCATGATTGAAGATTTTGATTACTGTCTAGAGAATCGTAGCTTTAGTACTAGTACTCGAATGTTTTTTTGTGTTTCTTAATTACAGGAAAAGTGCTACGGCAATAAAAGCATTGATATGAGTACATATTTGCTAGCTATGATCGACCTTTCGAAACCTTCATGAGAGAGCCAACGACCACAATATTGCCTAATTATATCAAGAAATAAATAATTATTGGATCCTTTCCAAAGAAATTATAACGAAGTTTCTTTACTGGCCACCTCTGTCCCTGCTCGTTCACCGTTCTAGAAATTTGAACAGGTACTTGCTTGTTTATGGCCATAATTACATGTAAATGCTTTCTTATATTTATAGATAAGCCAAAATTTAGTGCAGATAGACTGCAAGCCGATGCTGGTTTGATTAAGGTACACATATGATACGATCAACTTCTTTTAAATCGGAAGTAGTAGTACTTGAAGTCTTGAACCGTTGGGATTTATATAGGTATATAATATGAGGAGACCAACTTTTAAATTAAAAATTTTGGGTTAATTGCAAAAAAATATTCTGAAGTATGATATTTTTGCAGTTTAACATTTTTTTTTAGCTTGTGCAAAATTATACCTACACATTTGAAATTCTTCAAAATTCTACCTTTTGCGTACAAATTTTGTGATTTATGCTGACTGTTTAGTTATATACAATAAATTTTAACTGTTTGTCAACAGAAATGAAATAAGATATCCTCAATTAGGATTTTGTATTTAGTGTAGAATTTTCCAGTTATTTTGGACACAAATGGTAGATATTTGCAGAGATTTTAAATGTGGAGAGATAATTTTGCACATGCCAAAAAAAGGGTTAAAATTACAAAAATATTATACTTTAAGGTATTTTTTTTGCAGTTGACTCTTAAAATTTTACACAATTTAGGTGGAATAATGGTATTTTAACATAGGATTACACTTGTGAAGTAAAAATAAGATGTAGTTTGAAATTGTACACACATTTGCCATAGAATTTGCAATTTTTGTTTCAAAATTCGTTTCTCTAATAGTGATCATGCATATAAATATTACATATTACCAAAAAAAAAAAAACATTTGTATGATATTTAGCATTACACATATCATAGAGGATATTGAGGATATTTTTCTTTAACCTATCAAAAAATGACACATGGCTCCTAAATGAAGTCCAAAACGACATATCGTAGCCAATACCTGAAGCGACACCAAGCTCATTATGGGCCGAGCAGCTCAAGAAAGACCAAGTAGATTGGTCACTTATGGGGAGAGTAACCCCTAGAAAGTCAAATGGCTTGGTTGGACACTAAAGAGAATATCATGTCGTAATCTTGTCTTATAACCCATAGGGATAAGCCGAGCAACTTTTAAAAGGTAAATAACTTGGTCAGAATATCAAAGAAAGCAACCTGCGGCCCAACTCCTGCAGCCACTGGAGCCGCCAAACGCCGACGAGAAGCTCGAGAAGCCGTTGACGTTTTTGGTCACCGGCGACTATTCTAGCCACCGTTTGATCTCAAGCTGGGCTCGTTGAATTCATATCATCGCAAGGATTGTCAAAGTATGTATTTCACGATCCCGCCCAAATCAAAAGTTTCCATTTTTGAGTGTTTTGAGCTTGAGATTTGATTTTTTGATCAGACCATTGGATTGTATTTTTGATGTCATTTTTAGAATATACTTAGAAAATAAAGAAGTTTGATATATATATATATGACTATATTTAGTGATCAGTACGAAAAACGAAAATGAACAGCTAAGATTTGCCTCGTTTTATATGCCACCGGTCTAGTTTCAACCCAGACCCGAATTGGACGAATTATATGTCTAACCTAGCTATTTTGGATGCTTGGAATTCAGTAAAGAGGTCCGTTTGTAGAATTGAAGCTCCATTGAGAAGTTGATTTTTCACAAGAGAGCGATCGAGAGCTTGGAATTGGTTCCCGACCCTCCGAGCGATCATCCAACGATACATTGATGATCCAATTGCGTGGCATCGCTATTCGAGTGAGGTAAGGATTCGGTTACCTCTGTTTTATATCGTTTCTTAATAAAACTTATTTTGTGCAACATATAATAACAAACGTGATTTTAGAACTATTTAAATATCTGTGATAGAATTTGATTGTATGATATATATTGTATTGCTCTGAAACTTTTCTGAGTACAGGTTATTTTTTGGTATATTAAAAATAGGGCCGTTATGCTGCCCATTTTTCTATAAAACCTAATATGCATATTTTATTGAAAAACTAGTGCACGATAATTTTCACACTTTAGTTCTATATTGCACATATCATGATCATAAATGAGCACTATGTTAGCATCGTGGGTTTACGGCATGGTGCTGCATACTCCACCGTCGGTATAGAGTCCGTAAACCCACGTACGGTTTGTTTCTTCTTATTTTCTCCCCATCTGGCAGGCGTAGGCAATTCGGTTGCCCCTCCAGGTTTGATAGGTGACACATGGGTGTTCCCCCTAGGTATGAGCTTAGGTGTCAGGTAGGCAATTAGGTACACTTAGTGTTATCATCCTGTGTTTCCACAGATGAGAGGATATGAGCTCATGGGTATGGGTTAATTTGTGTCATGTATATATAAATTGGATAGTTTCACTTAAACTATTTTATTTATACATATACATATAGATTTCCAGTTTTGGACTATTATATATGTATGTATTGGATTTAAACTAACTATGCAGAAACTTTCCATCACTAAAATATTTTCCATCGAGGTAACTGCTTTCCTATTGGGTATTTTATGCTCATCCCCTACCTTCCTTCCTCAGGTAGTGTTCAGTGCGATGTTCGTGATCAAAAAGATTAAGAGGCCATCTTGACTGCAGTTCGTTATCTTAGTAATGCTAGAAGCTTAGTGTTGTTGTGGTATTTTAGATTGTTTGGATTTTGATTTAGCATTGAACCAGGATTACTACTTTCAATTATGTTTGTGGACTTATGTATGCCATTTTGATATTTGACATTTGTT
Organism: Trema orientale; assembly: GCA_002914845.1. Taxonomy (NCBI): domain Eukaryota; kingdom Viridiplantae; phylum Streptophyta; class Magnoliopsida; order Rosales; family Cannabaceae; genus Trema; species Trema orientale. The sequence continues at coordinate 107,458 of JXTC01000202.1, forward strand.
GTGGATAATAATGATGCTTGGACTTAAATATGATTTATGTTTTTCAATATTATTCGATCTATGTTTAATGGTGTATACGAATTGTGTGAGAAGTTCACGGGATGAAATTCCATATATTTTATTTAAATGGATTATTTTATAAAACTGAAACTTTTAAGACATTTTTAAAATAAATCAAAAAATTTCTCATGTTAGTGAAATTCTCCTTCTGCCACTCGCCCGGATTTTGGGTCGTAACAAAAATTGTGGTATCAGAGCTTGAGTTTAATAGCTCAGACCTATCGCCATTAAACTAGATTGAAGTTATTTTTATAACAAGTATATATTATTATTTCACTAACAGCCTGGCATATTATTTTAGACTTTTAAAGATGCCTCCAAGAAGAGTTCCGAAGTACTAGCCAGGTACTGAACCTCCTCATCATCAGGATTTCACCTATCTGATCGAGGCAATACAACAGGCATTTACCCAGATGAGCAATCCAGAGTATCAGCCTCTAACTCTGAGGGAACGTCAGTTAGATCAGTCCGATCACCTTCAACAGTTCATGCGCCTCCAGCCAAGGCAGTATGACAGGAGACCAGAACCTCTCTCAGTGATTGCTTGGTTGCATGAGATAGAGAGGTATTTTCGAGCCCTTGGTACTCCGGTGGAGTCTTGGGTAGTGTTTGCCGTTACGTGTCTGACAGGGAGTGCCATTTGCTTATGAGAGATGGTAAAACAAATGCAAGCTGTGGTAGGTCTGACTTGGAAAGACTTTGAACAGATTTTCAAGGCTCAATATACCAATAAAGACCAACAGGATGAAGTTCTGAACCGGTTTGAGACTTTGATCCAAGGTAACAGAACGATGAATGAGTATCTGATAGAGTTCATTGAGTTGGCAAGTGTTGCCCTTGGACCAGGTACGAGTGAGAAGTAAAGAGTTGCCAAGTTCAGGAGTCGTCTGAATTGGAACATTTTCAACAAGATTGGCACACATACTTTCCATACTCTTCTGAGATTACAGTGGTTGCCCAAAGGGCTGAAGCCATCGAAGAGGGATTAGATTCAAGGAGGAATCAGCAGAGAGGTAATGACAGGAAAGTCACCAGAAGGAATCAGGGACAGTGGTCAGCCGAAAATACTCTGAACAGTAGAAACTCAAACAGTAGTAGTTCTTCAGGGGGTGGCAGAGGCAGTCCTTATGGAGGATGTTTTTCTTGTGGCCAGCCAGGCTATCAGAAGAAGGAGTGTCCTTATCGTCTGCAGAAATCTCCTCTTTCTCAAGGAGGACTATAGAGAAGCCAGTCAGATTCTGTTTCTTATCTGAACACTTAGGTAAGGCCGCAATAGTTACAAGGTGTCTCACAAACTTTTACTTTCCCTCAGCCTTATCAGCATCAAAACTGCCCTTAGGATTACAATTAGAATTTAAAGAGTCAAAATGGGCGTGGGTATGGCAGTAATAGTCCAGGATCTAGCAGTAGCCATCCTGGTCATGGGAGAGGCAACAAGGGGAAAAGGAAGATGACTGGTCAAGTAGCCTATGCTTTCACTGGAGCTGACGAAACTTAGGATCGTACCAGCCGATGTGTTATTGACGGTATGTTCCTTATTGCACATTCTTGGGTACATGTTTTGTTTGATACTAGTGCTTCCCATTCATTCATATCTTTATTGTTTGCTCAACAGTTGGGGTTTGAATTTTCAGATTTGAATTATGTATTGACGTTGGATACATCCACGAGAGGAGTAGCCAATGTGCCTAGTATGTATAAATTTTGGCGAGTTGTGGTTGGTGATAGAAAGTTGCTTGCTGATTTGATTGTGTTACCGATGGGACAGTATGACGTAATACTCAGTATAGATTAGTTGTCGAAGTACCGAGTTGTTGTGAACTATCATATAAAGCGGGTGACTTTTTTTTCCTAGTGATGGACATTCCATTATCTTTCAAGCTAGAATGAGTCTGCTGAAGCCTAATTCTGCTCTGAAAATATGCATGGGTAGAAGGAAGATACTTGAGTATTATGGGATCTTGTTTGCCATTGATGTAAGGTAATAACAGACGATCAAGACCTATAGATTCCATTAGTTTGTGAGTATTTGGAGGTGTTTCCTGAAGACTTACAGGGATTGCTACCAGATAGGGAGATCAAATTCTGTATTGAACTAGGTCCTGGAGCTCAGCCAGTTTCTATTCTAGCCTATCACATGGTGCCTACAGAATTGGAAGAATTAAGAGAACAGTTGGATGATCTGATTTCCAAAGGCTTCATTCACAGTAGCACTTCTCCTTAGGGTGATCCTGCCTTGTTTACGAAGAAAGCTAATGGTTCGTTAAGGCTTTGTATAGACTATAAGAAGCTGATTCAATTGATAATGAAGAATAAGTATCCTTTGCCAAGGATAGATGAGTTGTTTAATCAACTCAGTGGTTCAAGATTCTTCTCCAAGATTAATTTGAGATCCAGTTATTATCAGCTGAAGATAAGAGAGGATGATATACCTAAGACAGTATTCAGAACTCGTTATAGTCATTTTGAGTTTCTGGTGATGATATTTAGTTTGACGAATGCTCCTGCACACTTTATAGATCTCATGAATCAGATTTTCAGGCCCTTTTTGGATCGTTTTGTGGTTGTGTTTATCGATGACATCCAGGTGTATTCTAAGACTCGAAAAGAACATGCCGAACATCTAGGATAGTACTTAAGACCTTGAGAGATCATCAGTTGTATGCCAAAAAATCGAAGTGTGACTTTTGGATATCAGAAGTAAAATTCTTGGGGCATGTGATTTCTCATGGAGGTATTTCAGTTGATCTTGCTAAGATAGAAGCTGTTCTAGAGTAGGAAAGACCGAGAAATATGACAGGTATGGAGTTTCCTCGGTTTGACAGGCTACTACTGTCGCTTTGTGCAAGATTTCTCAACAATTGCTTTACCTTTGACCAAGTTGACTAAGAAGGATGTCAGGTTCATTTGGGATCACGACAGTGAAGAAGCTTTTGTGAGGTTGAAGCACAGTTTAACTACCGTATATGTTCTTACTATTCTTGATAATAACGCGCCTTATATGGTATATACTGATACTTCGAAGACAGGTTTGGGATGTCCCTTGATGCAGAATAGTCGAGTTGTGGCTTACGCTTAGCGTCAGTTGAAGCCACATAAGACGAGCTATCCCACCCATGACCTAGAGCTTGCAGTGGTGATCTTTGCACTGAAGATTTGGAGATGTTACTTATATAGTGTGAAGTTCGATATATTCCGATCACAAAAATTTGAAATATCTCTTTACTCAGAAGGATCTAAACTTGAGACAACAAAGATAAGTTGAGTATATAGAGAAATATGACTTTGATCTACAGTATCATCCTGGTAAGGCTAATGTTATAGCTGATGCACTGAGTAGAAGACCTCGTGGTGTACTAGCCGCACTGGTGATTGAAGATTGGAAGAACTCAGTTGTGATTGGTAAGTACAACTTGCAGTATTTCGAGAATGAAAGAGTTGTTGTCCTCAGCAACATTATGATTTTGCCATCACTTCTCCAAACTGTCCAGCAGAATAAGTGGCAAGATCAGAAACTGAGGACAATCTGGAACCAGCTTTAGAATAGTGAACAATTAGATGGTTGGAGCATAAACAGGGAAGGGTTCTTGCTTTTCAGTGGGAAGTTAGCTGTGTCTAACAACCCTAATCTTCGAGAAACCATTCTAACTGAGGCTCAGAAATCAAGATTCGCAGTACATCCTAGTAGTACTAAGATGTATTAAGACTTGAAGAGACAGTATTAGTGGAAAGGTATGAAGAAGGATGTGGCTACCTTTGTAGTTAAGTGTTTGACTTGTCAGCAAGTCAAGGCTAAGCACTAGAGGCCAGCTAGGTTACTTCAACTGTTACCTATTCCAAAGTGAAAATGGGACAAGATCACGATAGACTTCGTGACCAGTTTGCCAAAGATCTTGACGAAGAATGATGCAGTTCAGGTGATAGTACATTGGTTGACAAAGAGTGCTCACTTTATACCGATCTGGATTGACTACTCACTTACTAAGCTCAGTAAACTATATGTGGAGAATGTCATACACTTGCATGATATACCTTCAAGTATAGTTTCTGACAGAGACCCAAGGTTTATTTCTAAGTTTTGGAGAGCTTTACAGAAAGCATTTGGTACGTAGTTGGATATCAGTGTAGCTCTCTATCCTAAGACAGATAGCCAATCTGAAAGGACCATTCAGATTTTTGAGAACATGCTATATTGTTGCATATTGGACTTTGGTGGGAACTAAGATGATCATCTTCCTTTAGTAAAATTAGCTTATAATAATAATTACGAGACCGGTACAAGTGTGACTCCATATGAGATGCTATATGGGAGGCCGTGTAGATCGTGTATTAGGCCAAATCTGAAGAGCATGTTATTCTTGGACCTGAATTGATTGAGAAGATTACTAAGAAGATCAAGGATATCCAAGAGAGACTCAAAGAGATTCAGAATCGCCAAAAGAATTATGCTGACCATAAGAGGTGTGAGGTAGAGTTCGATACTGGTGATTCCGTATTCTTGAAAGTGACTCCAAGGCATAGTACTACAAGGTTTAGAGTTAAGGGTAAGCTTGCTTCAAAGTATATTGGTCCCTTTGAGATCACTGAGAGAATCGGACTAGTGGCGTATCACTTGAATCTGCTGGATATTCCGAAAAATAAATTTTTGAAAAATGATTTTACTGAAAAAGATTTTCGTAGTTTTGTAAACAAATCAAGAACGCAGCGGAATTGGTATTTTAAATTTTTTTTTGAAATTTTACAAAACAAAATAAACAGGATCGTTGATCTAACATAAATCAATTCATGGATTTTGGTTTAGATAAAACTTGGAAGCGCTTCACAACCGTTGAGCCTTCCCGTCTATTCTCTGGAGCCCGTTGAATGATCCGGTGTGTGGGCACCTTCTTGATTCCCAATGAGAGATGAGCGGACGATCCGGAA
>JXTC01000202.1:112645-170470 GCA_002914845.1 Trema orientale
GGATTAAGATAATCTTGCAATAGTGCTAGATTAGTGAAAGATAGAATATTGAGTTACGGCACTTAACCTCAAATTCTATTTTCACTTGGTCCAGTTCAATGCACTTATAACTTTCTTATAATGCACTAGTGTTTCTATCCGAAGTCAGACACTTCGATGATTGGAGACTTCATCAATCCCGTTGAAATAGACAACACTACATTCTATGGCAAAATAAAGTATTCCTTCTTTATTTACAGAATGTGAACTTTTAATTTACACATAATGAAATAAAGAATTTAGTCTCCCACATGTGAACACTTCACACGATTAATTCTTTATTACTCATTATTAGTCATGGAAACTTTTAGATGTTTGCATAATAGAAAACATAAACATCACATGTATATAATTGGGACATAATATGGAATTTATTAACAACAAATAGATAACACTTAAATCCAATAAACATTGTTTAAAATGCCAAACAAAGAAACTGCTTTCTAGGGCATATCCCCAACAAAATCTACCTGCACATTTATATCACGTGCATAATGTGTTCCATGTGTCGATGTTGAAGAAGTACACACCGGACTATCTCATATTATTTAGTATGTGCATGTACCGATCCAAGAACATGTGTCCTATAAAGAGCAGTCTGTTTACTTGTTGGCTAGAGAGTTGAAGGTGCTCCATAACAGAGAGATTCCACTTGTCAAGATGCTTTGGGAACATCACAAGGAAGACGAGGCTACTTGGGAACTTGAGACGGAGATGTACGAGAAGTACCCTTATTTGTTTAACTTTCAGTTAGAATTTGTATTGTAATGTGAACCTTGACTTGAAATGGAATTTCGGGACGAAATCCCGAAATTCCTATAAGGAGGAGAGAATGTAAAATCTCAGATTTTCAAAGGGTATTTTGGTCATTTTGATAATTTTCGGATTTAATAAGAGAACGACTAAATTGAAAAAGTTTTAAGGAGCAGGGACTAAAATACAATTTCTAGAGGGACTAGATTGAAAAGATTTGAAAATTAGGGACCATTTTATAAATTTTTGGAAAAATTGCACAGTCCATGCAATTATCACATGGGCTTCCTAGTTATATATCCTTTCTCTCTCTTCCTCCCCCATTCTCGCTCTGTTCTCCCTCTCGTCGAAGCCGCTGAAGGAGCAAGCACCCAGGCACCATCCACCGATCATTGTTCAGCCACGAGGACCCCCGGTGAAGCTTCGCCGCACCACCAGCAACCTATTGCTCAGCTCCCACAGCCACCAGAGCTGCCAAACGCCAGTGAGGAGCTCGAGAAGCCGCAGATGTTTTAGGTCACCGGCGACTATTTCGGCCACCGTTTAACCTTAAACTATGCTCGTTGGATTCGTATTATCGCAAGGATCGTCAAGGTAAGTATTTCCCGATCCCGTTTTGCCCGAATCAAAAGTTGCCATTTTTGAGTATTTTGGGCTTAAGATTTGACTTTTTGATCGGCCACTGGATTGTATTTTTGATGTCATTTTTGTAGTGTACTCGGAAAATAGAGAAGTTTGATATATATATATATATATTGACTATGTTTAGTGACCGGCACGAAAAATGAAATCACACCGCTAAGATGTGCCTCGTTTTGTGTGCTACCGGTCTGGTTTCGGTCCGGACCCGAATTGAACGAATTATATTTCTAACCTAACTATTTTGGATGCTAGAATTCAGTGAAAAAGTCCGTTTATAGAATTGAAGCTCCGTTGAGAAGTTGGGTTTTCACAAGAGAGCGATCAAGGGCTTGGAATTAATTTTCGACCCTCTGAGCGATCGTCCAACGACACTTTGAGGATCCAATAACGTGGTATCACTATTCGAGTGAGATAGGGATTCAGTTACCTCTGTTTTATATCATTTTTTATTAAAACTTATTTTCTGCAATATATGATGATAAACGTGACTTTAGAACTATTTGAATATCTGTGATGGAATTTGATTGTATGATATATTGTATTGCTCTGAAATTTTTCTGAGTGCAGGTTATTTTTGGGTATATAAAAAATAGGATCGTTATGTTGCCCATTTTTCTATAAAACCTTATATACTTATTTTATTGAAAATCCAGAGTATGATAGTTTTCACACTTCAGTTCTATAGTGCACGTGTCATAGGATCATACATGAGTACCGTCTTAGTATTGTGAGTTTACATTGTGGCGCTGTTTACCCCACCATTGGTGTAGAGTCCCTAAACCCACGCAGAATTTGTTTCTTCTGATTACCTCCCCATTTGGCAGGCATAGGCAATTCGATTTTCCCTCCAAGTTTGGTAGGTGATACATGGGTATCCTTTCCGAGTACGTGCTTAGGTGTCAGACAGGCTGTTAGGTACACTTAGTACTATCATCCTAAGTTTCCATAGATAAAAAGATGTGAGCTCATGAGTATGAGTTGATTTGTGTCATGTGCATTTGAATTGGATGGCTTTGCTTATACTGTTTTATTTATACATATACATATGGATTTCCGATTTTCGACTATTATATATGTATGTATTGAATTTAAACTAACCATGCAGGAACTTTCCATCACTAAAATATTTTCCATCGAGGTAACTGCTTTCCTACTGGGCATTTTATGCTCATCCCCTACCTTCCTTCCTCAAATGGTGTTCAGTGTGATCTTGATGATCAAGAGGATTAAGAAGCCATCTTGACTGTAGTTCACTATCTTGGTAATGCTAGAAGCTTGGCATTGTTGTGATGTTTTGGATTGTTTAGATTTTGACTTAACATTGAACCAGGATTATTACTTTCAATTGTGCCTGTGGACTTATGTATGTCACTCTGATATTTGACATTTGTTGTGGATGATGATGATGATGCTTGGACTTAAATTTGATTTACGTTTTTTGATTTTATTCGATCTATGTTTAATGGTGTATACAAACTGTGAGAGAGGTTCACGGGATGAAATTCCATATATTTTATTTAAATGAATTGTTTTATAAAACTGAAACTTTTAAGATCTTTTTAAAATAAATCAAGGAATTTTCCATCTTAGTGAAATTCTCCTTCTATCACTGGCCCAGGTTTTAGGTCGTGACATAAGCCGCCACAAATTCTCAAAATCCTGTTTGTCTTTTTGCCTTTTCTCCTCCTCTCATACAGTTTCATTACTATTCATTTAGAGTACTTCATCGAAGACATCACTAACTACCTTTTGTGGAAGAGATTTGGTAGATTCCACACTTGTACCACCCCCATTAATTGGTGAAAACTCCATCTATAATCTTTTTCAAGGTTGTACAGACTACACTTATATTAAATCTAGGTTTTGGCTTCCTTCGAGAAAAAATCACTCGAGAGCGCGTGGCGCGCATTGGTTCACGGATTAAAATCCACACCAACAGAGGATATATAGTATTTCTTTTTCTTATATGTTCATGTGTTGACTTACCTACTTTAAATACTTTTGAAGGGCCAAGCTTGATAATGAAAATTGAGATTATATAATGAACAAAACCCATAATATCTTGTTTTATTCATTCTCCTTGCTACATTCCAAAACCTTAATTTCCAGTTACTATTAAAGGGAAAAAAAATCATTTCAAAAAAAAAAAAAAAAAGCAACAACTTAATTCATAGTGTTCCTTCTCAATATTCTCATTCATTTAATTTGAATCAGTAACCGCGTGCCTTGAGTAGGCTATCCAGACAATTTAAATAGCTCATCTTTTTTTTTTTCTTACCCTGCTACTTTTGTTAATTAAATAATGTAACATACATACCAAGATTTTATTTCCATTTGAAGACGTTATCAACTACCTAATACAGATGAGCTATTAATTTGACTTCTGATTGTTTTGTTTTGAATTCAGAAATAAGCGTGACATATTTGTCCGAAGAAAATGGCTACATAAATTGGTTCCCCAACTTGAAAATATATAAATCGGTATTCAGTAGGAGTTTTTACACAAATGTCGAATTATAGTTATCAATTCAAGTATAACTAATAAATTAATTACACTTCATTAAAATTTTAAAAACTATATAATCAATTTATTTAACATTATCATGTGTGTATAAAAAAATTTAATATAGTACGTTATCTATTCATTTATTGGACGTATTGAATATAATTTGGACTACTAAAAGTAAAGAGAGAATTTGAATCCACGCATCACAACATATGTAAACGTTAGAAGAGTTTAAGGCAAGTTTGACCGGTCTAAAAAGTCAATCCGTAAATCAAATCATAGATGCGGTTTGACCAATCTATAAAATTTTACAGTTTATATTGGTCGATTCAAACTAGCTAGACTGCACTTATATTTTGCGGTACAGTTTAAGCGGTTTCCGCGGTTTGAGTAACACAAATATAAACTAAATATATTCTAAATAATAATACATAAAAAAACAATCTTAACATAGTCCAAACAATATTTAAACCAAAAATAACATACTTAAAGCTTATAATCAAATCGAAAGTTCTAATCATTTTAAATTTAAGTTAAATTTAAATCGAAATGTAGGAGCAATTTAAAGTCTTAAATATCTTAAACAAATTACAACACAACCATAAATCTTAAGTAAGATAGCTTAATAAACAGTAATACATGCCACAATAATAATAAAAACTTCAAACTTCAACTTAAACTTCAAGTTGCGAAAACAAACTTATATTAAACATATTAAAAAAATACATATCATAATTACATATTGCAATAAAAGCTACAATTTAAGTATACATTATAATATACATATATATAAAAAAATATTTATAAAACTAATTTATCTGGGCGATTTGATTTGAAATCAAGTATAATTTTTTCAATTCGCAAACCAAATTAAACCGTTTAGTTTGCTATTTTTCCAATTCATCACCTGCCATAAATATGCTACAACCACACGGATCAGTCTGAATTGGCCGATTTCTGTAATTTGGCAGTTATTTTGTACACCCTATGTAAACGCATCACATGCATGTACAACAAATTAATAGTATTACTCTCTAAATATGACACTCTTTCTGGAAGATAATATCGCCCATTTCGTATATATGCTGACTGTGTAGGGTATAATTTATACTCATGAATTTGCATGAACGTAACATCACGTTTTCTTGATGAAAACCGTTATTTACAATATGATGTATGCGATCGATTCACTTTACAACTTTACGTGTGCACGCTTATGAGAGGCACTTAATTAACCTAATAAGTCTAGTTTAATAATAAAAGATTTGGTCATGTAGTAAAAAAGAGAATAAACTTTCATCACTCTCTTCAAGAATATTTATTTATATTTATCGAATCTTAGACTAATAGTTGCAAAAAAAGATACTTGTTAATCATTTTTTATTGTTCACCATCTGAGTATAAATGACAATTTTATGACATCATAATCAATTACCTTGTAATTTTTTTGGGTATAGGAACAAAAGTTACTTGTCTTATGTGACTAAAAAGTGATAACTAAGTAAATGATTAATGGTGCTTTTTAAACTCATAGTTACTTTTGAGTAAAGACGAGAAGGGAAAAAAAAAAAAAAAATCCGCGTCACGCTTCATGGTCGTGCATTGCAGCATATATAGATATATAGATATATATATATATAAGTTGCCAATCCAATAGTAGGTATTTTTTTTTTTTTTTACTTATGTATAAGTTTTTTTTTTTAATCATTGGATCATCATCTAATGATGATCCAACAGTTATCATGATGTATATGAAAAAACGTGCATTATTGATGCTATTTCTTTCTATTACTTTTTAATATAAAAAAATATGCAAAAAAAAAATTTTTATTAACCAAATTGATACCTTTGTATAAAAAAATAAAAAAAAAACCTACCGGATATATACTAAAAACAGAAAGAACCAATATATAAAACTACCGACTTTTATTGACTCAGAATGGTAGTTGTGAGTTGTGACCTTTGGTTCAGTTAGAGATGCAACGAGTAGTTCCCTCACTTGTCCACAACTGGTCAGCAATTTTTATCATCATTAACGGCAAAAGCAAAAGAGATCAAAATGTAAAAGTTACCTTGGTAGCTTTTCACTATTCACTTTTCAGAATTTTAAGGACTAAAGAGGAAAAAAGAAAAAAAGAGAAGGGTGAAAAAGAAAATATCAGAATGGGAAAAGATAAAAGGAGCAAAGAGACAAATCAATCAATTTAGTGAATAAAACAGATGCACGTGGACAGACCTACCACACGTGCACTCAATCATCATTCTCTGGTAGGATAAAGACGTCAAGAACTAAACAACAAATAAGCAGACATCTTCAATCTTTATCTGTCAAACTGTGAAAGTGTGAAGGGGTCCTTAATTCATTTTTTTGCAGTGCAGGACAATTTTGTGCAGTTGTTGCAGTTTGCCTAGCTAAATTATTTAATCATCTTTTTTCTTTCTTTTTTTTTTTCCTCTTTGTTTTTAGTTTTTGCACATTGTTCATTGCTTAATTATTTTGTTTTGCTTTTCTAGAGTTTGGGAACTGAGATTGCGAGTCTCAAGAAGGGTCTCATTGAATGCATCACCGTTTTAAGTCATGGCAATAAGTTATTCCCAAGGTGGCCTTTTATATTATATATATATTTAAATTCTTATTTTTATTTACTTATGTTTTTCGGTGCTTTGACAATTTTCTGGTGTTTTGACCTTGACTCTCGATGGTAAAAATTTTTAGGATGTTCAATACAATTGTTAAACTATGGAAATTCACCAATCGAAATCAAACTAGACTGCTTGATTTTGTTAGGGAGTTTGTTTGTTTGATTGATTTGAAAAACAAATTTTGTAAATTTATTTGGTTAATGATTTTAAAGTGTAAAACCAACAAAACCAACTGTCAAATCACTTGATTTATAAAAACTCATTTATGTATTTTGTTGTATTTTAACTTATTTGTTTTGCTTTTAAGTTTCGAAAACAAGTTTTTTCTTGTTTGTTTTTTTAACTTTAAAGTTTGTTGGTTTTTTTTTTTTTTTGTTCGAATGTGGATAATGAAATTTGACTTTTGATTATAAATATTGACATTTTTACAAAGTAAAGTAAATGATCAATTATCACTTCAAATTAAATGATAACTATATATTGGAACTCTTTTTTTTGTTAAAAACTATATATTGCAACGATCCAAAATTACTGGGCATATAAGTCCAAACTGACGAAACCGCCTAAATGTGGTTTGATTTCCTTAAAAATAGTTTCATATCAAGTGAATAAGGTTTTACATATATGGAATTTAGTTAGTTGTTTTGGCTTTCAAACTTACCAAACTTATCGGAAATACCTTATACATTCTTATATATATATCTCTCTCTCTCTCGAATTTCACTGGTTTTCTATGATTTGTGATAGAATTAAAGTGTCATTAGTTGGACAAAAATAATTAAAGTGACACCCGTGTGTCTTAAAGGGATGAAAAAATCAATAAAAATTTCATATTGTAATTATTTAGATTTTAATAATTTTTTTAATAATTAAGTTCATCAAAAGGAAAATTTTAGTTAAATTTAGCTAAAGGGAGTGTTCATGTATGGTTTTTTTTTTTTTCTTTTGGAAAAAAAAAAATGAAAAGGTGTCAAATATAAACATTTTTGGTCCAACTGTGGCACTGGAATTTTGACATAAAATAGAGAGTATGTAGTTAGTTTCTATTTTGTGTCTAGCTATCTTCAGCAAAATAAATAAATAAATAAATAAATAAAAAGTTTGACATAGCTGTGGCCTATGAGTATATTATATCGAGATAATCGATACTAGATGTCACAACACAACGAAGTGTTACAAATGTACTCTATACAAAATAGTTCAAAATTTAACACTTGTTCTTGCTTAAAATATAAGACAAAGTTATATAACAGTAACATTTATATGTTTAAAATCCGTCAAATTGCACCTCAAACATTTATCTTATATTGAATACTTGGTGTAAATATTGGTACTCTATGTGACACATCATATATTCTTTTGTCGAGCTCAAGATTAATATCTATCTGAAAAAAAGGAAAAAAATATATACATGAATGAATTTGATATCCTTGTTGCCAAAAGGAATGCTAGTGCATATCTTGGTGTGGTGGGGGGATCAATAATTTAGAGGAAATAATGTTTAGGATACCCATTTCTGGCAGGAAAAAAAGCAGAAAAAAACAAAATAGAGGCCCTCGTGCAACTGGAGGCTTCAATATACATCACAACTTTATTCTTATTTTCCTTAATTTATTAATATTTTTTTGGTTATTTATTGTCAATATTAGTGAAGCAAATTAAAGCAAAGGGCATGAGCTGCATGTGTGCGTGTGGGTAGACATTCCTTCTCTCTTTCTGCCCCCACCTAAGGCATGGCCCTCTTTCTCTCTCCACACTTATTAATATACAATTTAATTAAGTTTACCTCTGATAATTTCACATATATCCTTTTCTTTTCCCTTGTTTTTTGTACCCTATCTCTCTTTTTTATTTTATTTCGTTTAGCTCGTACAAGTCAAATGCCATATGTCAAACTCCCAAGCAGAAAAAAAAAAAAAAAAAAAAGTCAAATGATATCAAACTGTGTCGGCAAAATTTCTCACAAAAATCAATCATTTGAGTTTAAAGAAAATTAAATTTCTGGAGATAAAACTTATAAATTAAAGGTTGCCTTTACTGCCATTTGTCACTTGCGATACCGTGTCCACATGTCTAAATATATGCAAGATATATATCCAAAGAAAATTCGAAGAAGTTTCGAGCAAGCATATAATAATGCCGTCCCTCATAATTTATCACTTGCCCTTGTAAAGTTCATATCTAAACATGATAAATATATAAGTACAGGAATTTGAGCAAGCAAATTCTTTTTAGGGTTTGGGAGATTCATCGTATTAAGCTTTGTCTTCTTTACACTTTTTTAGCTTCACTAGCTACATTAATTGCTAAAGTGACTCGAGTGTACGACCCCTTTAAGTTCATATTGCCGTATAGATAATAAAACCATCATGGCTTCTCAACCGTTGGATAAAGTGAATCTCACGTGGCCTGACTTACAACTAATATTTAGGCTAACAAAACTGTAGGTATGAACGAGCTGCCTTTGTCGTGTCAGTTAAAAAGGAAATCTTGCACGCCTTTCATTTGTGTTTTGGGGTTCATAGTTTGAAGCAAACAGTTTAAAACGCATTAAAAAGACATATCTACCATTTCCCATATATTCCTTTGCCTTGTTTGGCTTAGGTACGTTTATTACATCTCTTGCCATATACCTTGCTTGAACAATGATCTATCATCTATATGTATATGATCTTATAATTTTCGGAAAAGATGTTACACCAATTAAATATTATTCCAAAAAATAAAAGTATAGTTTATAATAATTAGCAGATTATTATTTTTGTGACATGCATCTTTTGTGTCAAATCCTTTTCCAAGGATCTCCCTATGGATCCACGCTTCTGTTCAAGTCCCTATCCAATCCAACTTTTGTGCCACTCGAAGACAAAGCCATCAATTTCTTAGCAAAGTCAAAAAAACAAAACGAGGGAAGTAGAAAATAAGATATGTAGATAAACAAAAAGGTAGAGATAAAATTACAAGGCCAATATTCCAATATCTCATTTTACAATCATATAACATGCTTGATTAGACCCATCATCATGTACGCCATACTGTACGGAGCCGCCCACGCCTAGATGAATGGTGTAGTGTACGCCATGACGAAAAACCCTAGTATGCCACACACTTCAACACTTTAGCACCTCGATAGAGCCCTTTTTTGTACTCTTCTCTCTAATTTATGGACAAATAAGAAATGTTCAATATTGATAATGATATCACTATGAAAGACATGTTCATGAGAAAGCTACATAATATTACATGACATACATGATCTATTGATTATAATTACTTCTTTACGGCCAATATTTACATTATAACAAATTAAATATCACATGAGCATGTTACACTCATTTATATGATCAACTCTGATTTTCACCACCCCAAAGCTTACCTTGTTTTCTAAGATTTTCACCCCAAGACAGGAGATGGCAAAGACGATGTTCATCATTGATGCACTGGACCTTACGTCTTGAACAGACTACAGAGAGATGTGTACTTCCTACCCTATAATGTCATAATTCTATGCTTTAGTGGCAAAAGACAATCTTCTGCACGCAAATCAATGCAGTTCCTATTCTTCACTTTGATCCCTGGGAGAACATTAATGACTAACATTGACATATAATTCAAAGGAAAAGTGTACTTACTTTCACGGGCAATTACTCGCGAGGATAAAGTGAGAATTGTGTATTAAGTTAGGAGTTTAATTATCCTATTCAATTTTCAAAGTGTGCGAGTTATTATTATTTTTTTTATAATAAATAAGGATTATTAGTTAAGCCTACTTCACGAGCAAATTAGGGTAAAGTCTATTTGATCTACCAAAAAAAAGAATTAAATCCATAATATTATGTGCATCTTTGGACTAGCTATCAGATCCATCCTCAACTCAAACCATTCTTCCAATTTTAATGTCTCAGTTCGTTTTCAACCTATAAATTAATGAGTATCATAAAAAATTGATATGAAACTAGTTAATTGTTTTAGCTTTGTTATTCTCATTTAAATATTTATTATAAAATCATTACAAAAAAAAGGAGATTTAACGGTATGAATTTAACAGCGGTTCAAAGAAAACTGCTGTTAAAGTGAACTGGACATCTTTTTTCGGCGGTTCCGGTTCAACTGCCAAGAAATTCAACTACCGAGAAAGGCTTATTTTTTTAAAATTATTTTCTCGGCAGTTGGACNACATTAATGACTAACATTGACATATAATTCAAAGGAAAAGTGTACTTACTTTCACGGGCAATTACTCGCGAGGATAAAGTGAGAATTGTGTATTAGGTTAGGAGTTTAATTATCAGATTCAATTTTCAAAGTGTGCGAGTTATTATTATTTTTTTTATAATAAATAGGGATTATTAGTTAAGCCTACTTCACGAGTAAATTAGGATAAAGTCTATTTGATCTATCAAAAAAAAGAATTAAATCCATAATATTATGTGCATCTTTGGACTAGCTATCAGATCCATCCTCAACTCAAACCATTCTTCTAATTTTAATGTCTCAGTTCGTTTTCAACCTATAAATTAATGAGTATCATAAAAAATTGATATGAAACTAGTTAATTGTTTTAGCCTTGTTATTCTCATTTAAATATTTATTATAAAATCATTACAAAAAAAGGGAGATTTAACGGTATGTATTTAACAGCGGTTCAAAGAAAACTGCTGTTAAAGTGAATTGGACATCCTTTTTCGACGGTTCCGGTTCAACCGCCAAGAAATTCAACTGCCGAGAAAGGCTTATTTTTTTAAAATTATTTTCTCGGCAGTTGGACCGGAACCATCGAGAATGTAAAAAATAGAATTTTAATGGCGGTTCCATTAGAATTACTGTTATATACATTTAAAAGAGGGCCGAGATCAAATGATCTCGGCCCTCACTCATCTTCTTTTTCTTCCCCTCCTCCTTCCAGGCCGAGAACCGTGCTTTTCCTATCCTCCGCGTATGACAATTTCTATTCCGGACCGTTTTGTAGTCAAAATTACCTCTATTTAGCTCAAACCGTTTCATTTGACCTGGTAAGCTTGATATGCTTGAATTTTTTATGATTTGTCTGTATTTTAACAATTTTTTTAACCTAGAATTTGTTTAGAAAATTTTACGATTAACCATTGTAATTCCCGAGTAATGTGTAATCTTCTTATTTTTTGTATATTTTTTGGTTGTTTTAGGTTCTAATTTGGTCGAGAATATCAATTTTAGCATCAAATCCATAGTATTGTTGCATTTTAGGTCAGTTGGAGGTATTTTTTTATTTTTTATTTAATCTGAATTTTTTTTATATCAAATGTGATTGTGATTTTGTGTATATATTTGTTGTATTAGGTTCTAATTTAAATGGATATAGCAAGTTTACTTTCAAGTAATTTTATCTTTTTTTTTATTTAATCCGAAATTTCTTTTAATTATAGAAATTGAAATGAAATGTATGTTATTATGTTGTTTTTTTAATAGTCATTAACAATTATAGTTTATTAATGTGACCACATTGTCATGAATTGCTTAATTTTGCTTAATTTTATGTGATTTTACTATATGTGTAACGTTTGTATTATTATTTATTTGATAGATTATATAGTTGCTAATTTTAGATAGATAATATTTTGAATTTACATAATCCTTAGTTAAAAAAGATAAGCATTAATAAAATTAGTTAGTTGTTAAGTTGCTAACTTTATTAATTTAATACAAAGTATAAAATGAGATGAATTTGGAGGTTTACAAAGTTAAAATGTGATACATTGAGTTAGATTTGAAGTATAGATTAGTGATATGCATCATTTTTTGCAAGAGGTTAGTCAATTTTTAAGCGGAAACTCTACCGAATTTCAGTTAAAATTTTAGTGATTAGTAATGGATAAAAGTTGGATGACAAAGAGTAGATTGTCAAAAGAGTATGAAGATGGGGTTGTACATTTCCTAAAATATACCAAAGAAAATGGTATAGATCCTAATATGACTCCATATCCATGTGTTAAGTGTGGCAATATCAATTATATGAGAGATGTCGACGTAATTGGACATTTATTCTTTAGTGGAATAGATACATGTTATACGAGATTGATATGACATGGAGAATCCGCACGTGAAGAAAATTTTCCTAATAAAAGAGTTCGAAAGAAATATATTTCCGAGAAATACGAAGATCAACTGGTAGACATGGTTAATAATGTTGAAAAAAACTTTGCTAATCGTCTGGATGAATTCATGAAATTAGTGGAGGATGCGGAGAAAGATCTTTATCCTGGTTCAAAAATCACGAAATTGTCATTTTTGGTTAGGATTTACAATTTAAAAGCTCGTAATGGGTGCAGCGATAGTGGATTTTCTCAATTGCTTTTATTATTTGGAAAGATATTTCTAGAAAATAACAACATATCTACTTCTATGTATGAGGTGAAGAAAACATTACGCTCAATGGACATGGAGTATGAAAAGATATATGGTTCTCCAAATGATTGTATATTGTAACGCAAAGAGTTTACAGATACAAGTAGTTGTCCTGTGTGTAATAGTTCGAGATGGAAAGTTATGAAGCACTCTAACCAATAGAAGAAAGGGGTCCCAACAAAAGTGTTGGAATGTGATATATTCAACTCATTCCTCGATTTAGACGGTTGTTTTGGAATGAAGAATATACTAAAAGTTTGATATGGCATAATGAAGAAAGAATCAAAGATGGAAAATTTCGGCATCTAGCAGATTCTCTTGCTTGGAGAAAAATAGATGACATATGGCCAATAATAAAAGAAGATCCTAGAAATCTCAGACTTGGTCTTTCGGCTAATGGCATAAATCCTCATAGTTCAATGAGTAGTAATTATAGTTGTTGGCTAGTTATACTTATTATTTATAATCTTCCTCTCTGGTTGTGCATAAAAAGAAGATTTACAATACTCACCCTATTAATCTCGGGATCTAAATAGCCTGAGAATGATATAGATGTTTATTTGGCACCATTAATAAACGATTTAAAAATTCTATAAGATGGAGTCGATTGTTATGATGCAAAGAAAAAAAAGAGATTTAATTTGAGGGCAGTACTATCATGGACAATCAATAATTTTCCTGCATATGGCAATTTTTCTGGGCATTGTGTAAAAGGTTACAAAGCATGCCCAATACATAGTGAACATATACATGCAATAAGATTGAAGCATTGTAATAAAGAAGCTTATATGGGATATCGACGATTTCTATATCTTGATCATGCTTACCATAAATATATGAAGCATTTTAATGGGAAAAATGAGATAGAAAGTGCTCCTAGTCCATTAAGCGGTGAGGAAGTTTTTGAACAAGTTAGTCGAATAGTTAACAAATTTGGAAAAGTTGTGAAAGAAAAAAGCCAAGGAAATAAGAAAGGAAAGGGGAAAATGACACAAGACACAGAAAAGGAAGAAATAAAGAGTGACTGTTGGAAAAAGAAATCTATTTTCTTTGAGTTAGAGTATTGGAAGCATAATATTTTGCGGCATGCACATTGAGAAGAATATTTGTGATAGTATTAGTGGGACTTTGCTTAACATACCCGGAAAAATAAAAGATGGTATTGCCGCTCATCTTGATCTCGTGGAAATAAGAGTAAAAAAAGAGTTAGCTCTTAAATTAGGTGAGAAGCGTATATTTTTACCGACAGCTTGTTTTAATTTGACAAAAGAAGAGAAGCGTCAAAAATGTGAGACTTTAGCTAATATTAGAGTTCCGGATGGTTATTCCTCAAACATTCACAACTTGGTATTTATGAAAAATTTAAGACTAATTGGGTTGAAGTCACATGATTGCCATGCATTGATGTAACAATTACTTCCAGTTGCAATCCGTGGAATTTCTCAAAATCATATCAGATTTGCAATCACGAGATTATATTTTTTCTTCAATGCTACTTGTGCTAAAGCAGTGGATATAACCAAGTAGGAATCACTACAAAAAGAAATTGTTATTATATTGTATCTTCTCGAGCAATATTTTCCTCTGTCGTTCTTTAATATCTTGGTTCATTTAACTGTACATTTAGTAAGGAAAATTCAGTTAGGTGGCCCAATTTATTTACGATGAATGTATCCAATTAGAAGATTAATGAAAATTTACAATGGGTATGTTAGAAATTAGAATCGTCCTGAGGCATGTATAGTTGAATGTTACATAGCTAAAGTAGCTGTAGAATTTTATTTAGAGTAAATTGGTCATGCTTAGACTATTGGTATTCTGAAACTCTGATAGTCAGCAGAATTTCAAAACAAAGTAAGTGTTGGTAATCCCACTCTCGTTGATTACACAGATTTAGAGCTAGCTCATAAGATTGTGCTAGAAAATACAGCAGCTGTTCAACCTTATATCAAGTAAGTACAATCAAGTCCTTTGATTTATAAATTTGTTAATGATCTTAGTTGTTGCAATAAAATTCTTAAGAAATATTTGTGTATGCAGTGACTAATTACAATATGCAAATCAAGAAAATCCTTCAAAGAGAGAAAAATGGATACAAGAAGAACATCATAGGACATTCACAAACTCGTTAAGAAAAAAAGTATGGGCAAGATGACATATTTAGTTCTTTTATCTATAAAATATATCCATACTAGCAATGAGTCTTCTATATATATATATATATATATTTTTTTTTTGTAATTAAGGTTGAAATTGATTTGGCCAATCTAAATACTAAAGTATCTGGAGAATAGAAATGGATTACAAAAAGTCCTACAATTATGCCTACTAAGCATGAGGCATATGTTATCAATGGTCAATATTTTAACACTATGTCTCGTGATGATATGCGGGCTAATCAGAATAGTGGAGTTAATATTATTATACAAACCATGCACTTTGCTAGTGCTAAGGATAAGAACACTAGGCACCAGGATTTGAGTCATATCTTGAATGATTAGCTCGTATCAAAGTTCCGATTACTATACTTGATTGACCTAATGTTCCAGAGGAGGTTTACACTGTCATATGTGATGACTTGAGAGTAAGTTGGTGGAATTACTAATGCATCTAGATTTTCTGTAGCCCATACAATATCTTCAAAATACCACCTAATATATTTACTAGTCAATGATGACTTATAGTCACGCCATTTCTTACTCACCGATAACTACACATAAGCTCTATTACCATGACTATCAATTTCTAGGAATGTACTCTACAACAAAATCAAACAAAACATGAATGAGACCATATGGTAGCATAAACAAATAAAGTATGATATGAAACAAGTTGATAGCAGCTGAGAAAGAAAAACTAAGAAAGACGTACAAAACAACAATATCTACACCGCACTTCTCCTAAGTCTTTCATGAGGTTGGAAAGAGAAATGCAAGAAGAAGAAAAAAGTACACATCCAGTTGAACAGGCTAAGCTATGGAAAAAATCTAGACAAAATCCAAAAGGAGAATATGTAGATGATAGTACAAGAGAAAAAGGCGAAAGAATTGTAAGTTCTATTTATTATACGTAATTTAGTGTTTATAACTAAAAATTTGATTAACTGAATAATGTGTTTACTACTTTTATAGGATATGTTATATGAGCTACAGGACAAAGGAGAGATCGTTGAAATAGGATCCAATGACATTCTTGACAAAGGAGAGATCGTTGAAATAGGATCCAATGACATTCTTACTTAAGTATTAGGAACTCCTGAGCACCTAAGTCGTGTCCGAGGTAAAGGTAAATTTGTATCACAAAGAGAAGTGTTCAGGAGATTTGGTGGGAGATTAAAAGAATTACAAGAACGCTAATTTTACTATGAGAGACAAAGAGACAAAGCATAGGAGGAAAAAATTAGTAAGTTAGAAAGAATGTACGAAGAACGCCTCCAAAAACAAGAGATTACATTGCAACAAAGATTTGACAAGTTTCAAAACATGATTTTGAAATCCATCGGTGCACTTGGAAAAAAGAATCCAAAAGCTAGTGTCCATGAGCCCGAGATTGATGTTAAAGATGCCGAGATGGATATTGATGATCTCAAAGAGCCTAAATTTTATGCCACGATACCTGAAGTAGAAGATAATAGTGCAACGCCAATCTCGGTAAAAAACTATACTAGCATAGCTTTTCTAGCTCTTTATACGTATACTATATAATTATACTAATATATTCAATATGCAGTATACACCGTGTAAGTTGATGGTATAACTAGATAACGAGATAATTACCACCAGTTTCATTGTGAACACTAGAGTAACTACAGTTCACAGGATAGATTTAGGCAAGGATCATGTTCGAGTTTCAATCAAAGAGGTATTCAATAAGCACGTGGTCCTCCTAATTCCCATTCCATTTACCGGTATCTTCCTAGTTATCAATGCAATTGATACACTAGTATCTTGACCTAAGTATCTAGTACTACTTGGGAATGATAAGATAAATTCTCAAATTTTCGCTCAACTATTTTAATACAATATACATCATCCTAAATAATTAAAATATAGCCATAAAGGAAGAAAAATATGTCACCGCCCATACAGTCAATGACTCAACTTCAACAGAAAGAAACGATTCCTTCATCATCATCTAGTGCTAGACCCGTGCATTCAGAGTTGCCTACACATACTCCTTATCTTCCCCCGACATTGAAGTCTTTATATTCAATAATTTCAAAATTCAACATTAACTTCAATATTACAATACCAGTGGAATAAGAGATATGCGGGATTGAGGAGCATCAACTTTATATGGGAACGGAGGACATAATACATTTCTCTCTTCTCCAATAGATTTGTACTACATGTATCTCGATGTATATCAAGTAAATGCACTAATATATTTTCTTTTTTTTTAATACATATTGTGTATTTTTTTAATTTATAATTATTGTATATATTTTTGGTTTCTAATTAGGCACTTGTACCATGAACTCTTGAGTTTAGAACGATTGCACTTATTTCAATTTGTTGATCCCGCTGTTATATCTAAAGTTCCCAGTGCAAAAAATGATAGTAGTCCTCGTGATCTTGCACAAAGACTCCATGTAGCGGGCAAATGAATGCTATTATTAGTTCCTTATAATCTTAGGTAAAAATTATCTTTCTTTGACTAAAATGTTATACGGTTGATTTGTTTTTGTTTTCTTGTAGTTATAATTGGTTACATTGCTTTGAATAAGCAACATTGGATGTTGATGTTGATTAATGTGGCCCAAAAAAATATTTATTTCTTTGATCTACTTGGACAATGACCAAGACAGGATGCCTAAAATCTCATAAATTAGTTAGTGTAGTTTATAATATAATATACTTAATATATATATATCTAATTAATCCATTAGTAATATTACATGTGTTTTCTTTTAGTGCATTCCAAATATATAATACGGACAAGCAAAAGAGGGGACAATGACTACGGTGGTATGCAATTAAGGTATAAGTTATAACGATTATAATATGTACTTATTAATCTTTTGATATTTATATATTTTAATTATATATAGTTCTCATTATAATCATAGTGTCCATCTCAACCTAATTACATGGAGTGTGATTTTTATGTCTTGCACATGATACGAGACTTGGTAAAGGATTATAGTCTGGTAGATTATATTGGATCAAATGTAAGTATCTTGATACTTTACTTTGTTTGTCTAAAAGTATTTAAGTTCACACATGTGTCATTTTTAGTTACTAAATTTGTTTTGTGTTTATGAACTTATTGTGTTGCGGCCAAGAAATTTATTCAGTGGATGACATCAATGAAATGTATGAAGAATGGGCCGTAACCATAACCAATCATCTATGATTGGTCTCGATTGGTTAGATTATATTCTTAGACTTAGTTATTGGTATAATTCATCGGAATTATATTGCAAGTGTTTTTTCATATGCTCAAGTACTAAGTTATACTTCTAATTCATTGACTTTATGTATGTTAGATAGATTAGTCTAACCTTAAATTAAGTTAATTGACTTGCAAGTGGTAGTGGTATATACATATTGTGTTGTATTTGTTTATGTAATAGAACTTTAGTTGTATATATTTATTTGTGAATTTATCTGGGTCTGGATATTGTAGAAGTCGAATGAGACTGTTTATGCAAGTTTTTATTGTGTGAATTTTGTAAATTACCTAGGAGAAGGGAAAAAAATTCCCCCTGGGGTGCCCTTTAACGGCGGTTCCACGAGAACCTCCGTTAAAAGGCTACACAAACCTGTTAATGGCAGGTTATAACCGTCGTTGAAGGTAATTAATTATATAGAACTGCTGTAATTGATCATAACAAACCATTCAACGGCAGTTATAATCGCTGTTAAATAAGTCAATTATGGCGGTTCCTGTAGAACCGCCATAAGTGATAATTTCTTCACGGTGATTGACAACTGTCATTAAATGTGCCGTTTTTTAACGGCATTCGCATTAACAACAGTTGATATCATTGTGAAATTGTTAATTACGGCGGTTTTTAACTGCGTGATTTTTTATTTTTTTAATAATGAATGTCGTCTATTTCTTGACTGATATAAATTGAGATATTAAAATTTTTTTTGGAATTAATTTTATGATTACCATTTATCAATGGTTTCATCATCATAATTCTATATCAAAAGTGTTCCTTTCAAAAAAAAATTAATAATAATAATAAAATAATTCTATATCAAAAGTGAATTGTGGGTCCAAAAGCGTTCAATTACTCAGTATTCTTATATTAGCTATTCCATGCAAATATACATATGGATTTCGTTTCCAATAATGTTTCAATGGTAATTGATCAGAAGATTCCGCACTAATTTCGGGACAATCAAAAGCAAATTCTAGCAATGGTCGGTGAACTGTTGTAAAAGTTTTGCAGGAAAAAGTTTTTCAACCATATAAGCCAAAGGATCAATATTTTGTTTTGATCCTGTGGAGGTAAACATAATTTATATATATATATATATATATTTGAACTTTATTACACACCAAAGCAGAATTTCAAGGGAAAAAAAAAGTCCAACGATTTGGAGTCCACTGATGTGATTAGCTGAAAGCTAAGTATTTATCTTATTTGGCCTGCAAATTAATAAAGCTGCACTTACTTAATTATACATTGAGGTCTACTGAAAAAAAAGCAATTATTTGAAGAGTGAATAGGGTTATCTCGTTCTCACATATGGCTCCAAAAAATTTCCTGTATTTGTGATATGGTGATTGATATACGTGGGCATAGTTAGCTGTTTCGGCACTCTTTTATTTTCTTTTTAAATAATAAGAATATTAAAAAAAAAAGCCCTTTTTTACCATGTCATAAAGAGTCCAAAAAAGTCAATAGCAGAGTGTTCATGGTCTTTTAGGAATTACTGTCCACAGCTTCAAACTGCTCTCCAAGGGGGTCAGTCCAAGTTTCAAACTTACAGTTAGAATGGAACCAAAAAAGAAAGGATTGAAAAAAAAAAAAAAAAACTACCTTTCTCTCTCTTCTGTTATTCACATGGTAACCAAGGACTCTCTTTGTGAATTTTGTGAATTCCATTATCAGATCTTATTGATGGACATGTGAAAGACTGTGTTTTAGAGTCACTATTCTATTAGGTCCAATGGGGTGGTGTGCATGTGCAATTGGGTCTTTGTTTTTTTATTTTTTATTTTTTCACTTAATGAACTATAATACCTTGAGTTAAACCACCTTATGTTCCATCCATAACCATAATAATACCTTAATCATTTCAGCAAAATAACAAAGCACCCCATGGCCCAAACACCCAATAAAAATAAAAAGGAAAATCATAGCAGTATATTGTTCATATCACTCATTCCCATGTTACTATCAACATCCTTACAACTAAACCTCTCTGTCTCTCTCTCTCTCCTTGTCTCTCTCTTTATTCTATATCTCTTTTTTCTGGGCTCTCTCAACATGTTTGGTTAAAGTCCTGAAAGAGTTCATGCAATAGATTAGATTAATTAATTTAATCAGTCTGTCTTAATTGGAGGGTATTGGGTAATTCAAATCTTTGTCTAGTCAATCCTCAAGCGGCGGTTTGGTAAGTTATAAAAAAAATATAAAAAATAAAAAACATTGGAAAAAGTAAACATTTTTGTCATTTAATTTTTTTTTTGGGGAGGGAGGGGGTTGCTTTTACTACGAGAGGGGTCTTAATAGATTGGGGTCCCTCCTCTTGTAGGGTGCATGGTTTGGCCTATGTGCCTTTCTCTCTCCTATTCATACGGTGGTTCAGAGGCCTCCTCTATATATATATATATGCACAATCTCTGGCCTAAGTTAAAACTAGAGCATGCCCATACCATTTACAGCTCTCTGGAGGAGTTGGGGTTAGAGCTTTTAGGGAGTAGCATCAATGGCGGTCTTCATAGTTGTTCTTGGTCTGATCTTTGTGCTCTGTTTTTGCTCTGCTTTGTTAAGGTGGAATGAGGTCAGGTACAGGAAGAAAGGCCTTCCTCCTGGCACAATGGGTTGGCCAGTTTTCGGGGAGACCACTGAGTTTCTTAAACAAGGCCCAAACTTCATGAAAAACCAAAGAGCAAGGTGATTTCAAGTTCTCAACTCAATGTTTTAAACCAATTTTGTGGCTCTGTTCTTCATATGACTCCCTGGGGTTGCTCTGTTTTTGTATTTTTCTTTCTTTTTAAAGAGGGTAAGAAGCTTTCTTCTGTTTTAATGGTCTGTAGTCTAGCTTATGGTTTAGGTCCCATGAATGATTATAGAAATCAACTGGTGTTTATGGCTCAAACTGTTTGAACTCTACCCCTTTAAAGAAAACCTGCAAATCCCATTTAGAGGCGAGAGAGTTCCTTCATAAGCAAACATGAGTTTGTATTTTTAATTTTTATTTTCATTTCCCTTTTATTTATGTCATTATTTTAACCTTTTTGGTGTGAAAAGGAGTACTCATTAGGGGAGGGGTTACCCATGATAACCCCAAAAAAGATAACAATATTGCATCAATCAGCTTTCTCATCTGAATCACTTTGCTGTAAACAGGTATGGTAGTGTTTTCAAATCCCACATACTTGGCTGTCCTACCATTGTTTCCATGGATCCAGAGCTCAACAGATATATCCTCATGAATGAAGCCAAAGGCCTTGTTCCTGGTTACCCTCAGTCAATGCTTGATATATTAGGGAAATGTAACATTGCAGCCGTTCATGGCTCCACCCACAAGTACATGAGAGGGGCTTTACTCGCTCTCATTAGCCCCACCATGATCAGAGAACAGCTTTTGCCTAAAATCGATGAGTTCATGAGAACCCATCTCACTGATTGGAATGACAAAGTCATCAATATTCAAGAAAAGACCAAAGAGGTTTGCCCACTAACCAAAAACAAGCCAATCATATATAAATAATATTACACACACACACACACACACACACACACACATATATATGTTTTGAACTCAGCAATGTATTGAAGTTTTGCTTATACTTCTATGCTTTAATCCACATTTGTTCACAACTTTTCTCCAGATGGCGCTTCTTTCATCGCTTAAGCAGATTGCTGGAATTGAATCCGGATCAATGTCTCAAGAATTCAAGCCTGAATTCTTTAAGCTGGTTTTGGGAACTTTGTCATTGCCTATTGATCTTCCTGGTACAAATTATCGTCGTGGATTTCAGGTTAATATTTTTTAACAAGTTTTGTTTTTTTTTTTTCATTACTTTAAATGGTCTACTCTGATTGAAGTTTTGGTATAGTTTATTGATCAAGATGTTTAACCATGTTTCGTATAGGCAAGGAAGAATATTGTGAGCATGTTGAGGCAGCTCATAGAGGAGAGAAGAGCTTCACAAGAAGCCCATCCAGACATGCTAGCCAGTTTAATGAGAAGTGAAGAAAACAGATATAAACTCACTGATGAAGAGATCATCGATCAAATAATTACAATCTTGTATTCGGGCTATGAAACTGTTTCGACCACTTCCATGATGGCTGTTAAATATCTCCATGATCACCCAAAAGTTCTTCATGAGCTCAGAGTAAGTATAAAGGTTTCCTAATGAAAAAAGTTGATATTTTGAAGTATTCTCTCATGATTGTTGTCCTAATTTGATTGGTAAAAATTTGCAGAAAGAGCATTTGGCAATTAGAGAAAGGAAAAAGGCAGAGGATCCCATCGACTTGAATGACCTTAAATCAATGCGGTTTACTCGTGCGGTTAGAGATTTTGATGATTTTTTATGATGAACCATCTGGGTTTTTAAGAATAAAGAATTTAAGTTAACAGCTTTTTCCATTTTACGTTTTTATTATTGCAGGTGATTTTTGAGACCTCAAGGCTAGCTACTATTGTTAATGGTGTTTTGAGAAAGACCACTAAAGATATGGAACTAAATGGTGAGTTGGGAACATATAATTTCAGAGCTAGATTCATAGCCATATTTAATATTTCCTTACAGTTTCTAGCTTCTGTCATGTTTTTGTGGGCTCAAGAAACTGTTCAGAAGATGGCATTTATTTACTTTTGTCACTTTTTTGACACAAAAAATTAAGTGAAATGTTTCACAGACAATAAGACCTATATAATCATCTACATGGAACTACTCCTATTATCTAGCTAGACATTCGGTTAAAGAATAATTTTTGACAAAAGGGAATGTCCCTTTTTTTCTTAACATTAGGAGAAAAAAGTCTGCTGTGATTTTCCCGTTCTCATGATTTTCAATGGTTGAGATTTATTGAAATGATGATGTGGGGCCATGTTCACATCAAAATTCATCAGCAATGACCTATCATAAGTCCTTTCATGTCCTTTATTCATGTCCAAAATTATTTTTTCTCTTATTGAAAGTTTTTAAGTAATGTGTACTGACTCAGCTTTTTCTGCTATATAAAATTTCAGGGTTCATGGTTCCAAAAGGATGGAAAATCTATGTTTATACAAGGGAGGTGAACTATGACCCGTTCTTATATCCAGACCCATTGACTTTCAATCCATGGAGATGGCTACAGGTTTGTGACATTTCTTTCTAGTTGTCTCTTCTTAATTTTGCATGAAAAGCTCTTGTATTTATCTCATTATGTTACTTACAAAAATTATGACTTGAAAATGCAGGACAAAAGGTTGGAGTCTCAAAATTACTTCTTCATATTTGGAGGAGGCACTAGACAGTGCCCCGGAAAGGAACTGGGAATAGCAGAAATTTCCACTTTCCTACACTACTTTGTAACTAGATACAGGTGACTAATGAACCCATTTATGCTTTCACTTTTTTTTTTTTTGACTACAATATATGTCTAAACAGATATAAGACGTGGCAGTTTATCATATACATTTTTTGTTGTTATTTCAGGTGGGAAGAAGTGGGGGGAGATAAGCTAATGAAATTTCCAAGAGTAGAGGCACCAAATGGGCTACATATTAGAGTCTCATCTTACTGACTAACCCATTTATGTACAGAGAAAAGCATAGAGTATTCAAAGGGAGATTGGTGTAAAATAAGTCCTAACATGTTAGAAAATGAATGAGATTTGAGCATTTTCCTTTTTTCTCGGCTAAGTTTGCTGTTCATCATTCAAGGAACTAGAACTAACAATTATGTACATTCTTTTTTTCTGACCCTGGCGTGGCAGAATCAAATTTTTTTCCCTTTTTTTTTTTCACATTTTGGTAAACTTGACTATTTGATCCAAATAATGAATGTTGGTTACACTGCTTAACTCAAGAAAGAGTTAAAAGTTTTACGTAACCCTGAACTTACAAAAGTATGCAACATTGCAAATATGGGAGTTGAGGAATACACTGCATTTTATGCACTTAGTAAGAAAGACTAAGGAACTAAAATAATTTTTCCTAACTTTTATTTTTTATTTTTTAAAGGGAAATTTTCAAAATTGCAAGCTAAGAAAAGCATATTTGATGAATGCAAAGGTCTAGCCAAAGTTTCACTATGGTTTTTTTGGAGTTGGAAATGAACTCGCTCTGATGATTTTGATATTGGACCTTGGAAAGAGCCCACTCAACAAAAGATTCCGATATGGTTTTTAAAGCCCAAAAAACATAGACCTCACTAAGAAGGAAGCCTGCCCGCAATAAACGGGCTTGTCTTGGAAAACCGTAGGCCCAAAGAGAATAAAGCATGTGGCCCATATGAGGTCCCCAAGATCACTTGCGGAAATTAAGGTAAGTTACTGAGTTGATTCCGAATATTTTTATGAGCTCCTATTCGGTCAAAAAGCAATATTATTGCGCTGATTAAACGCAAAGATGAATACTAATATAGTAGCTTGTCCACGTGTAACTTTCTGATTCCGCACGCTTTCTTTTTCTCTCTCTTCCGCCATTTCCTCCGCATCAAAATACTCTAAAACACCTCACTTTCTGAATATTGCACCAGTCCTTGTTCTCTAGCTCCGTGCCTAATTTTTAGTAACCAGCAAATCCTACACAATTTTTGTTTTTTGTTTCCTTTTTTCAAAAGCAAAGGAGGAGTATTAAAAGGTTTAAGAAGTGTTACTCTAATCCATCTCAACCTTCTATTAGTTAAACTCATTTAGTCTTACTTGAGGTTATCGTTATGAACTATTGAAATCTAAAAGCAACATTTATCTAAAAGAAGGAAAAAAAAAAAAAGGAATTTGTCTAATTAATTTTTTTTAAAAATTTTATTTTTATCTTGTTTACTCAACATAAGAATCCGTTGAATCACAACCTTTTCGTTTGTTTCACATCTTCCTCTTTATTGAATCTAACCTATATATTTTAAACGAAAGCACAAATGCACATGACAAAAGCACTATGAGTTTGCCACATTCACACAGAAACATTTATCTTAATATGGTAACCAAAATTAAAGGCATTTAGTGAAAACAAATATGGAAATATCCTATTTGCCCAACTTATTAATATAATTATTCACAATTTTTGTGGAAGAGACCAACTCAATTAATAAGAAAAGCGAAATTAGCTCCCAGTTGCACCAAAAAGAATGACATGTTTATCCATCCAACTAGCATGTGAATGAGTATAAACTATAGAGTAGTGACCAATATTAATATTCATATATATATATATATATATTATTTGGATGACAATATGTTTTAGCTGCACGTTGGATTTAATAATTGATGAAAAATAATCATGATTGGAGTCAGCCAGAGATGAGAGATCGAACTTGACAGAGGAATTTCTATTATAAAATACATACATATGTATAACAGAGGAACATGCAGATTTCTGAACGGTGAACACAGACAACTCAAAATTCTCTCCCCCCAACCATATCGGCTGCTGGCTTTGGAAAAAGTCTAGTTTACCTTCAAATCTCCGACACGTCTTCACTTTAACCCTCACTCGTGCCGGTCTCACCGCCTTCGCACGTGCCATCACGTACTCTACCATATATAAACAACTCCATCTCCTCCTCCTCCAAACACAACACCCTCTTCTCTCTTCTCTCTTTCTCATTCTCTCTTTGCTCCAACAATGGCTGCCGCAGCGTCCTCTGATGCAACACCCCTTTTGAAAGATGAGCTCGACATCGTGATTCCCACCATCAGAAACCTCGACTTCCTCGAGATGTGGCGGCCATTCTTCGAGCCGTACCATCTCATCATCGTCCAGGATGGCGATCCCACCAGGACCATTAAGGTCCCCGAAGGCTTCGACTACGAGCTCTACAACCGGAACGACATTAACAGGATTCTCGGTCCGAGGTCGTCCTGTATCTCCTTTAAGGACTCTGCTTGTCGTTGCTTCGGCTACATGGTCTCCAAGAAGAAGTACATCTTCACAATTGACGATGATTGCTTTGTAAGTCTCTAGCTTTTAATTTCATGGCTTTAATTGGCATCTGGGTTTGGTTTTTCTAGATCCAAAATCTTTAGACCATGATGACAATGTGTATCAAAGTCTTCCTAATGATTATGTTGTTATGTCAGTCATTAATTTTGTATGGAATTATGTAACTTTTTCATGGTAATGATATGATTATATATATGTATATGCAGGTTGCAAAAGATCCATCTGGGAAAGATATCAACGCACTTCAGCAGCACATCAAGAACCTCCTCTCTCCATCAACCCCGTTTTTCTTCAACACCCTTTATGATCCGTACCGCGAAGGCGCAGATTTTGTTCGTGGATACCCTTTTAGTCTCCGAGAGGGTGTCCCAACTGCCGTTTCGCACGGCCTCTGGCTCAACATCCCCGATTATGATGCCCCTACTCAGCTTGTCAAGCCTCGGGAGAGGAACGCCAGGTATACTTAAAAGACACAGTTCATAAACCAACCAAAAGAACGAACCCTCCTATTTTCACTTAATACAATGCTCATACTCATATGCTTTTTTTTGTGGCTTATCAGGTATGTTGATGCGGTTCTGACCATACCAAAGGGCACCTTGTTCCCCATGTGTGGTATGAACTTGGCCTTCGACCGTGACCTTATTGGGCCTGCAATGTACTTTGGGCTGATGGGTGATGGTCAGCCAATTGGTCGCTACGATGATATGTGGGCTGGTTGGTGTGTCAAGGTCAGATCCTGATCTTTGTTTCTTTCTGTTTACGAGTATTTGTCTCTTCATTAACATTTCATTTTAGTAAGTATCCCTATTTTAAGGTACATGGCTGATTTGCTACTGTCCTTATTTCACATTGCTAATAACAGCTTGAGGAAAGGATCCAGACTATGGTTTCCTTTTTACGTTTCGATCTTTATGTCAGTACTGACTGATCCAATATTAATGGCTGTTTCAGGTGATATGTGACCATTTGGGATTGGGAGTGAAGACAGGTCTGCCATACATCTGGCACAGTAAAGCGAGTAACCCATTTGTGAACCTGAAGAAGGAATACAAAGGCATCTTCTGGCAGGAAGAGATCATCCCATTCTTTCAATCTGCTGTTCTTACAAAAGAATCTGACACTGTCCAAAAGTGCTATATTGAACTGTCTAAACAGGTCAAGGAGAAGCTTGGTAAGGTGGATCCTTACTTTGACAAGCTGGCAGATGCCATGATCACATGGATTGAGGCTTGGGATGAGCTTAACCCAGCTGGTGGTTCAGCTAAATTGGCCAATGGCAAGGCATAATTTGACAATTTTTTATTAAACTGCACATCCCACCCTTATTTCAATTTTAGTTTATTTGAATTATTAGTTACAGTCACTGTATCCTTTTTCTATAACGTCTGGTACCCATGCGGTCTACTTTTGAATTTGCAGTTTGGTGGGGGATGTAATTTTATTTATTAGCTTTCATCCTACTATGAGCTCACAGCAATAAAAAAAGAAAAAAAAAAAAAAAAACAGAAATAGTTGATATGATATTGTTCTGGATACTAATTGATGAATTTGCTTTGTTTGATGAAGATATAAAGTAACAAAAGTAGTCCTATGAGAGGCAAAAGCTTTTGCCTTTTGTGGGGTTTGGATCTTTTGTATCGTTCTTTTTGTCTGCTGATAATCATTAGGAGTTATTCTTTTTGAGTTGGTGTTCAAAATTTGAACTGAAAGGTCCAGTTGAAAACTTCACTTAGGCCTCCTCTGACTGTAAATGTCTCCATTTAAGGATGAAAAGAAACCAAAGAACAGTAGGAGAGCAAGACCGAATCTACAGATTTACCAAATTAATTAATTAGCTTGCAATCGAAAAGATAAAATTAAAAAACGCCGTTGCCGGGGATCGAACCCGGGTCACCCGCGTGACAGGCGGGTATACTCACCACTATACTACAACGACCCTGTTGATACAACACAATTCCATGAACAATTATATTTCCTTATTTTTCTGGGAAATTAAAAAAAAAAAAAAAAAAAAAAAAAAAAAAAAAAAAAAAAAAAAAAAAAAAAAAAAAAAAAAAAAAAAAAAAAAAAACCCGTAAATAAAGGGCTGAAACGACTGAAATAGAATAAGCAAAATTGTTTACTAAAGCTAAGTCAACCAAAAAAAAAAAAAAGAAAAAGAAACAATCCCATTCAAGCTTAAAGTATATTATCAAAGCATAAAGTGGACATTACCTCCAATAGTCGGCTGATGCTCTTGACTGGCCATTATCCTTCTTTCCGGCGCCTACAAACTACGAAAACAGGTAAAGAATCAAGAGGGTAATGGTGTTCAATACCCTTTGAATGCTCATGAGTTTTCTGTCGAAAACCTACACCAAAATGAACTCCCCCTACTCTCTTACAAACTGGTCAACAACCAGTTTTCTTAAGGAATATGCTAGTGGGCTTTGTCACATGTGTGACAGTTCACACTCTTAACCCAATGGGCTGGCCAAGGTGTCCAAAGAGTTTGAAACTATGCACCTCAAGCATTATTAAGGTATGTGGTCCATCCCATTATGACACATTAATTTTATTTGCGTAACACTATTTAAATGGTAGTCTATGACATGTTATTGAGTGAGTTGCTAATAAATTATGTTGGTCCACATATAAAAATTCCAACATTCTCCCAGTTGGACAATATAATCATGCAAACAGATACTCACTCAACCACAAGACATCTCAAATAAGAATCTCATACAATTACATATGCACAAAACTAATCATATACAATACCACGTCGACAGAATATAAGCATTGCACACAATTAGGTACTAGAGATTATTAAGGTATGGTGACAACCATAACATATAATGAGACTAAAAGAAGATGCCTCAATTCCAAAAGGAAAAATATCACCCATCAGAGATAAGCATGTGTGTGCATACAGCATAATAAAATAGTAACAAGGATCCAATGATATGCATGTATTTTATCCAAAAACATAAGCAATCCACATCAATCAATATGTTCATTATAACTAGATGACGATAAACTCCCACTAGTTCAATACAACTTAGGCTCCTAATAATCCCACATGGGATGCGTACTCTCAAAACCCACATAAGGTCAGACTTTCACTAGTGAGTTTGCCAACATGTTATCTGTAAGCGTGTTCTCAATAGAAATGAGGATTCTATAACTTTCTGCCTAATAAATAGGAACTATATATCAATATGATTGGATCTAGTAGTGCTCTTCAAACTCTAATATAAAGATATAACTGTAGAATCATAATCATAAATGTTTCAGCAATCTCAAAATAGAGTTAACAACTCTAAATACTGAAATAAAATTTCACAGTAATACTGCATAACAAGTGGCCTCATAATATGCCATAAAATTCTACCTCAATGGGCGAGGTAGTTGTGAGTGTCCAACTGACACTAAATCACAAAATAATCCCTCTTATTATCATAACAATATACATAGAGATGGATTTTTAATCATCCATTCAGCTTACAATCTCGGCGTTATAAGATCCAACTATGTCTGGAGTGTTGGTTAGCCAATAAATCAATCATAAGATAAGATTATGGGTACTCAAAGAATTACTCAAGTACTTAACTGACATGCCTATAACAAAATAACAAGATCATGGCATATGTGTACTTGAGTAGAAATAAGGCTCCTACCAACAGACGCATAAGAACGAATCTCATACGATCTCTCTCAATATCATCTAATAGACTTTTGCCTTTTATATTCTGTCACATTCCAGAGCTAGTGATTTTTAAAAAGAATGATATCCCAAACAGGATCTCTTTAAGAAATTTGATCAATGTCAATTCTCTGAGATAATCTAAGATGTCATTAGTGTAATCATGAAGAACATGTATACCTAGAATATACGAGGCTTCTCTAAGATTCTTCATATCTACACGGCTAATTAGTAATTATTTACTTCAGATTTCAGGTCAGAATCATTAAATGCGAGCATAGTATCATTAACATATAAAACTATAAAAATGTAATTACTCCCACTGACCCTATTATATGTACATTGATTAACATCATTTTCCATAAAACTAATAGTGACTTACCTCAAAACCAATCTATATAGCCACGTAAACACTCAATATTCAATCAAAATTGCAGTTCTCATATCCACTTGATGAAGTTCCAAGTCAAACAAGCACTAACTGCCATAAAATCAATAAGGTATCTTTAGAAATAACTGAGAAGATTTTCTAAAACCGTTAGCCTGAAGCCTTGCTTATACTTTCCACTTTAAAATATCATAATTGTGCTTGGTCTACAATATTTATACCGATCTAATAGATTCACAACCATTGTCTAATTCAACCAAGCCTCACACTCAACAAGATAAGGAATTCATCGCAACAATTAAGGTATCACACAAACAAGGATTAAGAAATGTTAAAAGCTCATTAGTAGATAATTACTTCAGAGGTATAATCAATGTCAAACTCGTATTTTTGCTAATAAACCATAGAATCTCCAAACAAAAACTTCAAATATTGTAGGTATATCAAAACACTATAATCACCTAAAAAATTATACACATATATTCATCCAGATATGGAGTCATTTTGTACTATCAGATCAAAAGATATAACACTAGTGACTAAGTATTTCTGGTTAATCATAGGGCAACAATCACAGCAGAAAAAAAAATGGAGAAAATATTCCTCATCAAATAAAATCTCCCATAGTCCCTGACTTGTTTTAGAAACATCAACAAAATTGACAGCTTTATGTGAATCAATCATTATGGTGGTACGAGATGGATAATCAAATCCATAATCCTTTAATAACATATAAATCATCATAAATCAATCCTCAAAAAATATCACACAATATCAAAAAAAATATAATTTATACCCTTTTGCAACACCGTAAACCTAGAAAATATCTATAATACCCATCAATATCACATTCCTGGAAAAAGATTACAGAAGGTTTAGGACCATGTTCCATCTCATTATATCTCAAATAACCACCATTATCAGAATTGATCACTTTCATCCATTTTTCATGAGTTAGACCTTTAGAGTAACAAGCTCAATGTGACCATAACAGGAGTAATCATCTATAAAGATCCAATCTTCTATAACTTCTTATAACCAGAGGAATCAATGGTCCACAAAACTCAGTATAGATAATTCCAATAAAACTACACATCTATCAATCTTACTCTTATAACCATGGTAATTTACTAATCATTGAAGTAACAAGCATGTGCACAACATATTTGGATGACAAACTTGTAATACATCAAACAACTCTACCACTAATCTTTCCATTTAAAATTCAAGAATTGTAACCTAATTCTTATACCGCAATATGGAAGATGTGTCTCTCAGACATGTAGAACTATTAATGATGTATTAAATTTTCAATTCCGAAAGAAAAATATATACCAATCACCCAAAATAAAATCAAGCTCCTCTAGGTCAAAGGAAAAAGTAGACAAGTTCATGAAAAACCTAAAAAGAATATCTTATACCTAGTCATAATCTGATTATCTCCAAAATGTCAACTCTAAGATAATATTGTCTACCAAGTACACATGTTATTCCAAAACTAGTGTTATTCTAAAATTAGTTGGAAACTTTATCCCTATTAATGATATCCTTTATATCATCCTCGTCCCTAAATAGCATTGTTGTCAACTCATCTATAATCGATTGCTACTCATAATGATCAAGTCTTATCTCTAATCAATTGCTTCTTCTGATCATCGTGACTTGATGTAATCAAAAACAACTAGAGATGGAAGAGTTCTCATAATAATCTATACTGATGCCCATGAGCTTTAATAACCAAAAGTCACATTACCAATGTGATATGTAATTCCATTAACACCATCATAAAATATGGAATTTATAGTCCTCACAATCTATACTCATTATTCTAGGGAAAACATTCGAATTTCTTGCTAATGACATCAAGAAATTCTTTAGCGTTCTTAACCTCAATAATGCTGTCATAAATCAATTATCCAATAAATACCTCATCAACCTCAAGGAACACCTCTTTAAATACTCCTACTCATTGTGGAGTTTTATGGCATCAACCAACTACAAATAATAGATTCAGGAGTCGGACAAACTTACAAGGCCTAGTCCATTAAATTTACTACCCTTGGTGCAAGATCTATATCATCAAATATAATAATCCTATTCAGCGTCTAAATGGCAAAGTTACAAAGACTGCTTAAAATTAGAGAAAATAACCAAGAGCAATATCACTAATATGCATGTAAAACCAAGATCATGCTAATTGCTCTTTCTCCCAATTTTCCCAATGATCTAATCAATAACGCGATCATTGTGTGCTAGAGTCCCTTAAGCAAACAAGGACTCATTCACAGGTAAGGACAATGCACTAAACACCACAATTAAATGCATCAATCCACTATCGACAGGATAGAAAAGATTGTGCAGTTCATGGCATTGACTGTATTTGCTTCACCAATCTAAGCATTCTACCAAACAATAAAATTATCGACGGGATAATTTAATTGTCCGTATGGACCTTAGTATTAATTGTGATCAATCAAAGGAGAATAAATAACAATAATCATAATTTTTTCATCAATAATCTGACATGCTCAATTCATGATGGGCAAGTACAAAAGTATTCAGAATTGGTCAAATTCTCACAAAATTCAAACAAGGCCAATTATGCATTAATATTATAAAATAATAATAATCACAAAAATGTATACAAAAAAGAGCAATAAATCATAAATTATCCATATAATATGCCAAAATTTATATGTCAATAATACTTAAATTTTCTAAGAATAAAAGGTGACATATAATAATAAGATATGGCATAAAAATGTGCTCAAAAATTGGCCAAAAAGTGAGAATATAATAATTAATGCAACTATAATTGACAATTTAACATGCTTAGACTCACGATAGGTGAGCACATGAGCATTCACGATTGTCGCAATCTCACAATTAATTATGCCACATAATAGAAAATATTTCAAAATGAAATTTAAAGTATAAAATTATCCCCAAAAAAATGTGTATACTCACAGGTGACATAAAATTATAAAAATATGCGTATAACTATGAATAATATTAAATTACCAATATTTGCATATAGCTAATATGGCACAAAATACCAAAATATGCATACAATTATGCCCAAAAATTAAATTATTTTAATTATGAGATATATTATTTTAAAAACATATTTAAAATATGTGTGATAATATAATAAAACATTTCATAGCAGCCAAAACAAAAAAATAACCACACAAAATAGAACAAAATATCGAAAACTGCAGACAAAATGGTCCCCACACGCGCCTCCACATGCCAAGGAAAGAGAGAATTTTTAAAAAAAAAATAATTAAAAAAATTGAAAATCCGTGCTCCTAAAATGACATATCGTTTTGGCTCCTTAAGCTTAGAAAATGACGTGCCGTTTTAAAGAAAATGACTTACATCTGTGCCCACAAACAACACGTCTTTTTCCTAAGAGGAAAAACGGCATGTCGTTTTATACTGAAAATGATGGCCCTTCTTTGTACAAAACGACGTGTCATTTTTCGCTTGACAGAGGAGAAA
Organism: Trema orientale; assembly: GCA_002914845.1. Lineage (NCBI taxonomy): Eukaryota > Viridiplantae > Streptophyta > Magnoliopsida > Rosales > Cannabaceae > Trema > Trema orientale. Next base: position 146,485 of record JXTC01000202.1, read on the forward strand.
AACGACATGTCGTACACATCGTCCTTGACCTCTAGCTGGGCGCGATTCGACCTGATCAAACCCATTCAACCTGACCCGCTGGAATCTCGGCCTCCGGTGCTCTATTTTGGACAATGTTAGTAGGGTTTTATTCTATATTTCATTTCCATTGGTTTTACAACATTTATTTGGCAAAATAAGGCCCAAACAAGTGCAAAAAAAACAACGAAAAATCGGTCATTTTCAAAATTTCAAAACTTCAAAAAACTCAATAAATCTTGCCAAAGCAAATATAAACTCCATAAATATGATGCCCACATCATATATTTGCCCTCAATAATTAAAATGATGATCGTTTGTACCAAAAAAAAATTTTTTCAGAAAAATGTGTATATATTCACGAAAAAAACCTGGAAAAAAAATTAAAAATAAACAAGAGAATAGCTTTAAATTAAATGGGTTAACTCTTGATATAAATTGTTAAACTTATATCCATCATTCATTGACATTATACTAACAATAATCCCATTCAAGCTTAATGCATATTATCAAAGCATAAAGTTGACATTACCTCTCAAAGTCGGCTGATACTCTTGATCGACCATTGTCCTTTTCTCCGGCGCCTACAAGCTGCGAAAACAAGTGAAGAATTAAGAGGGTAATGGTGTTCAATACCTTTTGGAAGGTCTTGAGCTTTCTGCCGAAAACCCATGCCAAAATGAAACCCCCTACTCTCTTATAAACTGGTCAACGACCTGCTTTTTTAAGGAATGGGCTAGTGAACTTTGTCATATGTATGGTAGTTCATATCTTTGGCCCAATGGGCTGGCCAAAATATCTAAGGAAACCATGGGCTTCAAGTATATTAAAGGTATAGAGTCCATCCTATTATGGTCCATTTATTATATCACGGATAATACTATTTAAATGGTTATCATGACATGTTATTGAGTAAGTTTGCCATTAAATTTTGTTAGTCCACACATAAAAATTCCAACAGGACTATTAAACGACATATGTCTACCATAGTGTCGTGTCAATTTATAATAGTATCTTTCATAAACAAGACAAGTCGTCTTATATGTGAAGATTTCTCTCGTTCAATGACGTATGAACTGATAGACATTACTCGAGAGTTTGTTATTACGGAGAAAAGACACACGCCATTGACAGGTTGAAAACAACCGACAGTTATACATCTAAAATCTCTGTTGTCGTTCGTGTAAAAAACACATCTCGTCTTACCCAAGTCTGCTTTATTTTTACGCATTTAATGAAAGTTTGCTGTACTTTTCTTTTCCCCCAAAATACTAGTTGTGTCATTAACTAATTGAAACGACACGTGGTCTTATGTAAACTTCTGATGCTTACTGTCGTTTCCATTAAATCGACACATAGATAAACCTTAGAAGGTTTGATGCTGTAATTAGTAAAATTTTTCGCTTTACAAAATTGTTGATTCATTATAGGTCTCAAAAAGTACAAGCTTTGTCGTTAAGTTTAATACAAACAGGATAAAAATTCAAGAGGTATTAACGATTCTACTAAATTTACGTTAATACAGAGCCAAAAGCAAAAAGGACAGAAAAGGAAATACAAATAAGTTAAAAGAAAATAAGCAAATGATGAAATCGACTTGATTCACATTTATACTACGATACTGAAAAATAAAAAGACCATCCTCTAAAAAAATAAAAGCAAAAATAAAAATAAAAGACCTAGAAATAAAGGTAATTTCAAAATGGAAAAAAAATGGTTATTATAGAAATAAAAAAATAAAAACTTGGGTTCTTTTATTTTAGCAAAAATAAATAAATATATTAAATTTTTCATTATATCAAATAAAATCTTAAATTTTTATTTTATTTTTTTAATTTTAGCAATAAAAACATTTGAGTTTCTAATGATATCAATTAAAACCTTTAAGATTTTAAAATTCAATCAAATTAAACCCAAAACAGATATTTAATCAGCGAATACATAACGTAATTAAGAAACGACTTTAAATCTTAAATGTTCTATACTCATGAAATATTTTTTAAAATTTATTTTAACTAAAAAAGTTAACATTTTCAATATAGAATGAAATAATTTTCAATCAACTAAGGTCATCGCATATTCGCACACGACAATGTATATTAAAGAAAAATAAGTCATTTGACTAATATTGTGAGATAATTTAATTCATTGTATAATCCAAAAACTTTATTTGATATAACTAAAAATCTAAAGTTTTTTTTTTAATTTTGCTAAAAAATTAAAGAAAGACAAGGCCTTTTTTTCTTTTATATAATCGAAAACTCATGGTTTTTTTTTTTTTTTTGGCTAAAATTAAAAAACTAACAGTCTTTTTCGATAATAACCCAAAAAAAAAAAAATTATAAAAAACAAGAGAGCGAGAGAGATGCACTTATTTTCTCTTCACTATTTAAGTCGAACAATTTTAATATCTCGAAAACGAAATAATGTTTAACGTTACACTTTCCATAACCAAAATTTTTGTAGAAATCTCTTCCACGCAGCTCCAATCATCCACAGCAATTTTTGCACCGAAATTGAACTGCAGAGCGGCAACTAAGAGATTCAAGAAAACTCACTCCATCTCTGTATGAAAGAAAGTGAAAACATGTCATTTCTTTCTTATGGAGCCGCAAGCCAGCTTCGTCAGCTCTGACACACTCCTAAAATATTTCGTTCCATCAAGTTGAGTTTGGATCTTCTGTCTTTTGGCGCTTGGCGTCAGGCTCTTCACCACCTTCCTGGTTAAGAAGCCCATCCACAACCTCTTTACCTAACAGAGAAATATGTTTGGAGGTGATTTGACGACCCGCCCTAAGCTTCGGACCCCAATGCCGTTCGGGATTTGGAAGGAAGCGAGCAATCTTCTTGGCTTGGGCTTTGCTAAGAGAGGCAACGGCTCGTGCGAAATTAGCCTGTCCAAAAACGAGAAACGTAGGCAAGAGAATCATTAGTTTAACAACAAATAACAAATAAAGCAATCATTAGTTTAGTAAAACGTACTTGAAGAACTGGTTCTTTAGCAAGAATCACACTTCCAGGCTGATCTGGTGGTTGAGCTTTCACCGGGTGGTTTTTGACCTATAAATGAAAGACATTCATTACATTTTACGACCTCAACACTCCTTAAACTGATTAACAGAAATTTATCAATTGACAAAGAACTGAAGAAACAAACTCAAGGCTCAAGGGAACTATTCCCAAGCTTGAAACATCAAGATTGGCTTGTTTCGATATATGTATCATAAGCAATAATGACGGAACTATAATTTATGATCCCTATTCTATGTATAGGCAATTATATTATCAAGTTGAACCTTTTTCAATACATCAAGTAAAAAGCAAGTCAAAACGAACAACCCTTACCCAGCAGCGCATTATGTCCCAAATGATATCCATGGGAGCATCTGATTTCAATCCCAATGGATTTACATGAGTCCCTGATATACGATACCCAGCATTGATCACAGCAGATCTAAAAATCACAGCAGACGGAGAAGTGCACTTTAGAGTGGCACAGAGGTTGTGCAGACTCAAGAACAGGGGAACATCAGGCAATTCCTGGAAACAGTTGCAGATAAGAAATACTCGCATTTAGGCAAATAGTCTTCAGAATTATGTGCATTCAACAATGTTGTAATGCACATAAACAAGAAAGATCTACTGTGAACCATAGTTCAGAAATTTTACAAATACAAGAGAGATATAACGGAAAATGCAGGACCAGTTAGATCAGACATGAACATATTACAAAAAATAAATCTTCTAACAGAAAAAGAAAAAGGCATAACCAAACAGTGACACCCATATGCTGATGTACTAAAACCTTTTAATTACGACTGAAATGTTCATTAAGCAGTAAGGTTTTATATACATATATAGCTGATAATTCTGAAAAGACATGCACCTCTGAGATTGTTGTTAGTACAGCAGAGATGCGGTCATAAGCAGGATATCTGTCCCTCACAGATTTTACATCTGCTAGTATGGAAGCAACCCATTCTTGATCATGGATGGGAGCAGACCATATAGGGCCACCCATATTGAATTTCTTCCCACAGTCGCTGCACTCTTGTGGAACAACAGGACCAAAACCAGGTAGATATCTTACGCTATTGTTCTGAAAAGATAAAAGTACAAATACCTTGTTAAAAGGTTCTCAGACCTCTAATTTAAGACAAACAGAAAGCCAACGACAACAGTTTGTTGAGATGATCACTTTCTATCTTTCAGGAATAACTTATAGCAAAGGATTAATAAGAACAATAATGAGTTACTCATTGCATCATCCTTTATTATTTAGAGACACATGACCAGCCGAATATGGGTTATCTGCTAACAAAAATGGCTATCCAATTCTGAGCAAACACAAAAAGCTAAATATGATCTGTCTACTAACAAACACGCCTCATCAAATACTCCCACAATACCTTTGCGATTGTCCTTCCAATGGGCTGTAGATGAAAAGAATCACAGCCAGTGCACTGATAAACATAAGAGAGCTTGAGGGGAGTGTTCTTCATTGCACTTGCAGAGCTGCAAACCAATTTTAAAAGCTTTCAGTCAACAACAGAAAGCAGAAATCAGACAAATTGCTAAGTTTGAAAACTATTCAAAATACTTTGGCCACCTACGAGTAGACACGGACAAAAACTCGAACATAGAAGTCCATTTGAACAGATAGCACAGGAACTATATATCGTTTATAACGATTGGCATGACTCTGCAGAAAAAATAATATACGAGAAAACCATACATCAAAATGAAAGACATTGGAGATAACAAAAAAGAAAATTTAAAACAAGAGAAAGAAGAGGAAGGATTTAGACAGAGATGTGGAAAGACTATTTGATGAGGAATATGAATAAGCTATATTAGGAATCTGTATGATTATTATTAATTAGACTATTTTAGATTTATATAATTATGTTTTATTTAATTATTAGGTTTTATTTAATTTTGCGTAACTAGTTTGATGTTTCCCTTTTATGTTTGTTTCTAGAAGATATTAGTTTCCTAGTTTTGTCTAAGAGCTTTTCTATAAATAAGCTCTTCTATGTTCATTATTTTTAAGACTTGATTAATGATATATAACTATTCAAATATTCTCTCTCTAATATTCTTCTTCTCTCTCTAAAGTTCTTCCTCTCCTTCTCTAAATTCTTCCTAAATTCCTCTCTTTCTCTTCTTTCTTTCATCTTTTCTAAATTTTCACTCTTGTTCTACATCACTATTATATCTTAAAATGTACAGAAAAAACTGTCCTCAGAAAGATGAATCACCTCCAGTTTAGATATGAATCATGAATGTACGACAATTTGCTCAAAAGCCACACGATAACAAAAATCTCAAGTGCAATTTATTTTCTCAAAACATAATCCATAGCAAAATTGTCCACTTTGTTATACTAAAAGAACACACACACACACGAAACAGTGTTGAATAGCCTCCAAAAATTACTCCCAGATAATCATTGATAGTCAATTATTATTCATATATTATAGCATGTAACACTGAACACTCCCAATATCAGTTCAATTCCTGTTCTTGTTAGAAACATGTTATTTAAACTATATCAAAATGTTTAGATTAAACGTGAACAGCAATATCAAGGACATAGTACATAGAAACATACCTCAATGCTGGCTAGGAGGATCCTTAATGCCATTTCGTGGCAATACTTTCCTCTCAATGGATAGGAACCATATCTAATACCAACCATAGTTGTTCAAACGTAAGGCAACAAACAAAAAATCATTGTTCAATTAAAAGTTTAGTATTAGTTATAAAACCTACTTTGAATAGCAAACCTCCCCATTTCCCCCACAAAGCACAGCCATGTCAGTTGCTGTACACATCAGCAGGCCTCCATCAACTACTGACTGAACAGCAGAGTCTAAGAATACGGAAGGTGAACCATAAGGATCAAGATCAACCTGCAACTCGAACCAATAAAGAATATGAATTGTTGTTCAAATAAAAAGGTTTCATATACGTGCAGGAAGGAAATCTCTAAATGAACCACTTCTGCAAAACTAATATAAAAACACAAAAGAGCAGGTACATACCACATCAAATTCTTTGGGATGGGTGAGCATGTATACACGAGCATCAGTCAGATGTGATTCCACCTTTGCACATGCCACTGAACCATTGAACTTGATGTTTCTCCTACACGCTTCAACTGATGCTGTAGAAATGCAAATAATAACAATGACTTCTCTAATTTACACATAAGCTGTGTAGGAGATATGAAAAACTTAATTTGTGAAGATGGGAAAAATCCCTAAATTACAGGCTGAGTACAAATTTTAAAAGCTAACGGAAAATTCAAGTACAAAACATTCTTTCTTCTTTCTTTTTTCTTCCTCTTTTTCTTTTTTTCCCCCCTTTCTTAAACAAAGAACAAATAAAGTCCTTCTAGGAAGTTTAGAACCCCATAAAGATATATTTATATCAGTACTGTAAGAAGCTTGACAATAACCTTTATCATTGTCGAGAGCCACAACTTGACCAATTCCCTCCACTTCACGAGCATATCTCAGAGCTCTTAAACCAGAAGCTGAGAGAGCCTAGAACTCGCAGAAAAAAGAGCACAATAATCAGACAACAATGAAGAACTATTCACTAAAGTACTGGGATAAAGGAGGGAAAAAAAAGATAGATAACACCAAATAAAAGACAGCAAAATTTTGAGAACCTCAAGAACTTTTGGGGCCTTCGGCTCTACCGGTCCTTTTCCCACTGTAGTTTTAACCACCTCTTCTGAAATGCCACAAGGTTCATCTTCATCATGAGATATATCTTCTTGCACTTCATGATCTCCGTTAGATATTTCACCATTGACAGCAGATTCATTAGGTGCTTCTTCTAGAACATTTTCTGAAGTATCCTTTTCGGAAACCTTTGTCACTGTTTTCTTTCTTTTTGACAACCTTGCTTCGTGTTCTTCTTTTTGTTTGTCTATAAAAGTCCTTAGCACAGCAATGGAAATGTCCCTGTTGTTAACCTGATCATTTAAGGATGAGACAATCACAATCCTTCACATTGCGCAAAACTGCTAAGTTAGAGAGTGCATACAACAAACCAATTGTAATCAAAAAGCCAAGTGTGCATATTTAACATAAACAGAAAGTCAGAATGGAACAAGGGTTATATGACATCAATAGCAGCAAATCAGTTGTTGGAAAAAAGTAGTAACACATAGCTTACTCCGATGAAGCAGAGAAACTGCTAAGTTTAGGCTATCCATTCTACCATTTTGTATTCCCATTACACTCAACAATCCAACATTATCTCGTAAGTCATAATAATAAGATATTAGAAAAGCAATGTACAAATCCACAATATGCAATTAGGAGTAAATAATGATATGATATGATATGAATCCCATTGACCAAAAAGAATTAATCTGATCAATGAAAACCGTCTATCTTATAAGCATTTTATGCTTGTTGAAGAAAAAGCTGTACCATTTGGTCAGCGTGTACTCTAATCTACACAGATTTTCCTCCTCCCAATTCCAGGAAAAGGTTTCTACGAACCTATGCTCCGCTCAATCGCGGGAAACAAATAAATAGATACAAGAGGGAGAGGGCGCACTTGAACAAGTTAAGCATATGAAAATTATACCAATGTCTTCCCAACTAAATTTAATCGCAACAAGGTAAACAGAGCTCTTCAACTCGCTGAATACAGCTGCCCGAAATTAAACTCTTCACATCTTGGACTTTACTCTAAAACAGCATTTATTCAATTAAGACAATGAACCTATGTTTCTCTCAATACAAAACTAACCCACTTCAACTTTTTCACTAATAACACTAACCCGCTTCCAATTTTCACATCTCAAACACAAAACCCATAAAAACTTCCGACATAGAAACTCCATCAAAGCCAATACCACAGCTCAAAAATCATCATCAAAAAGCAAAGACGAAGTTTTGGGCACCTGACTTTTGTTGTAAAAGACTTTGTTTTTAGCGTCCATCAAAATCTCAGCCTCTCCTTCCTTGATGATAGAAAACTCGCCGAGATCCATCGACATCGTTCCCCCACTTTCATGCAACAAAAATTTCTGGGTCTCCCTCTTCCCGACCTCCCCTCCTAGCTTCGTAGGGACTAGAGAGGACACTATAAAGGCCTGTGCTTGGGCTTATTCTGAGTTTGAGGTTTTGTTGGATTCTGAGAGTTTGTGCTCTGTTTTCATGAATTTAAGGAGCTTTTATATATACTTTCTTGTAAGATGTAAGCCCCGAAACCCTATCCATCACTGCTACTGCTCTTTACAATTTTTCTTTTTAACTCTTAATTATTAATTTTTCTATTTTCTCTCTCTTCTTAAACCCTAATCCTAATTCTTCACCGGGGCGCACGTTAGCTTTCGTTAGTACTTTTATGCTAAAATGAGCTGGCGTAATAAAATGCCGCAGGCAGGCTGACACTGATTTTTGGAGCAGAGGATCCATGTTAGATTTAGACAATTAAAAAGCAAAGGGATTAAAGGTTAATGGCACAATTGGTCCCTTTATTGTGTAGGTTGTTACGATTTCGTCTCTATTGTCTTAAATTTGGCAACTAAGTCCCTTAAAAGCTAGCAAATATTAAATGGTCAGAGAAAACATTAAAATATCTAGTTTTGTTTTCCGTCTAAATTTTGATTAACAACTGACAGAATGGCTGGGTATGCAATTTTATCATTTTTCATGCAGTAAAATCTCTAAATTTATGATATCATCGATTCCCCTTTCTCTTTTCAAAAGAAAAAAAAAAAAAAAATCTAATTTAGGAGTCAAGAGCTAAAGTGGGACAATGGTAAGACTTTAGGTGGTCAAAAAAGTCCTTAAACCCAAAAGTAAATTGTAACGTTTTATATAGTCTGCATAAGGAAAAATAATAATGAACTCTGAATTATATATGTTGTACAATTTTGTCGAATAAACTTTCAACATATATAGTAGACTACCATAAACTATGCAATTGTTGAGTAATATCTCTTTTGTTACAAGTTGTTATTTTTTTAAACTAAATTAGTCATGTACAAAGCATATAATTGAACATTATTTAGTTCTTAGAAGTCAAACTCGAAGTATCATTCTCGGCCATAATCACACTATATGCTTGTACATGACTTATTTCCGTTAAAATTTTACAGTTTGAAACAAGATAATCATTATTGCAATAATTACGTAATTCCCGATAATCTACTATATAAGTTGAAAATTCAAAGTGTCATTATCGACTATATTTACCAAATTATGTGCATTATAACTGACTGATTTCTATTAAAAATTTAATAATTCGTGACAATATAATTATTACTACAATAATTACATAATTTAAGTTAATCTCTTATGTGAGTTAAAAATTAAAGGGCTAAAGTGGCGTAAGTATAATTTAGGGGTTATTAGTGTAATTAATCCTTCATTGTATTCTTCGAGCATTACATTGTTGTTCCTTAACAATAAAAATAAAAGAAAATAAAAAAGCATGACATTATTGCGATTTTAATATCTCTATATCATCTTAATTAAGGAAATTATTAAATAATATTGATGGTACCTACAATAGGGAAATTGAGTGGTTAATCTGCTCAATTAAGCACTCATTAAAGGAATTGATTACTAATATTTGATTGAGCAGAACAAAAAATCTAGGTTGATTGTAACTAATGAGTTGAAAGGGGACATTTGGATTTGTACTCAAACTTCATTTGCTTAGTATGTAATAACAGAAATATACTCAAATGTGACACGTTTGACTCTATCAAATCTTTATATGAGGATAACCCCTATAGTGGGTCTGACATGTGGATTGTACTCAAATAAAGGACAGAATTTCGTATGCATCTAAGCTAGAAGCGCTTGAGAAAGTTCTATTGGATTGTTCATATGATATGTTAGTGAAATAAAAGTTAAAGCGAAAAATACTAATCATTTCATGACATTTTATATGGGCCATAATTCAGTAAGTATTTTTTTTTACTTATATATATGTTTTTGGAGGATTCTACTGTAGGAGTGACAAAATAGCTCCTACATATAGGAGTGTTTTTTAATTCGTTGGACGGAAATAAACAAATAAAACAGAATTTATATCTTGAAGGTATGATGCACTGCAACGCATGTAAAATAAACTCAAAATAAAAATGGGTAACAAAAAAAGAAAAAAAAAGATACCCAAGACAAGGAGAGAGAACACCATTGTTGCTCTGCTCTGCCTATCTAGGTCAAGGAGAACAAAATCGCAAAGGAGATTTTATCTCCTATTGAATCTAGCTAGATATTGGCAAATTTTGTAGAAAAGACATCAACGACTCAGTATCCCCAGTGATGGGTGAAGCACAATAAAATTAATGGTCATCATGCGATCATTTTTGGTAGAAGAAGAGAGAGAATTTAAAAAAATTTGTAGGTTAGCCTTAAAGGAGTTTGCGATGGCTTAGTTCTACATTTGAAATTACATTTTCTTTTTCTTTCTTCTCAATTTCAAAAGATGAACCATTCTCCTTCCAAAAAATAATAATAATAATAATAAATAATAAGAGCATGAACACAAGAAGATGGGATCATTATTTAATGCCTGATAATCTCAAATGTTCTACGAGGTCCTTCATTGTTCAGTGTCCCCTTTAATGAATTAGTTTAATCCTTTTTAATTTTCTCCCTAATTTTTTGATTAAAAAATTCGTAGTGCCACGAGAAAAAATTTCAAAGTTATCTCTTGAATTGGAATTAATGGAGATATTTACATTACTCTTTTTTCTTCTTATTTGTTTCATTTTTCTATTATCAGTTTTATTTTATTTTATTATTATTTTTTTAAGCTTTGTTCTTTTCATTTTTTTTTAACCTAGTCGAGCAAAAATTTGATGTGGTAGGCTGTATGGTGTATTACATAGAATCGATGTCTCTATGACCATAAGATTTAAACAAATGGCTTAAAAAACACTCTCACTTGTACGTTCTTTTTTTTGCACTCTTACAATAGAATTTTCCTATGTTTTTTTTTAGCCAAAGTTATAATGTTTTAAATAGTTAGGAAAAAAAAATAGTAATAATAAATACACATTATTTAATAATTTTTTCTTTTTATCTTTTATTATGAAAAAAACGTTATTATGAAAAGACGTGAGTAATAAAATTTAATTGGACAAAATAATAATTTTGAAAAAAGAAAAAAACTACTAGATTAATGCCCTTGTACATATATATTTTAGTCATTTTTTTTTTTTTTTGGTAAAAGAGGAAATGCATTCAAAAGCCCAAAGGCAAAGCCACGGGCAACGAAACACCACTCGAAGCAAAAGTTACTCCCAAGAGTACAAGTCATTACAAACAGAACTGGGCAAGGAGTTAAGATCAATAAATCTATCTACATCAGAAGCAGCAGCCCAGTTAGCAATATTATGAGCAAAAAAGTTATAGTTTCTGTGAATGAAGGCGAACTCAAGACAATAAAAGTTCTTGCCAAGGGTCTGGATGTCATCAATGATGGACCTAATAAACCAAGGTGGTTGTTCACGATCCAGAAGGCAGTTGATAAGCAATTGGCAGTCGGATTCAAGGATATTTTAGTTCACTTTAATCTAATGCATTTGCATTTTGAAATCAGGACATGAGTTCCAAGTCACTAACATTTTCGGTTTAGGCTGATGTTTCGCATGTATCTCTTTCTCTCCCTCTCTCTCTCTCTATATATATATACACACATATATATATATATATAATATTGTCTCATTATAGATGGAGCAATTCTTGTAATTATTACATCACATCATGTAACTGGTCATAACTTCAGTTTTATTACCTAATTCATATACGAACAAATTCTAAAAAGAAAAGATCGTAAGTTCTAAAATTACTAGCAAATCCAAGCAGACACCGCATAAAGAGGTCGTTCGTGCCAGCACAATACAAAACTTGCTTTGTTATTGACAACCTTGTAGCCCTCCGAACCACAAACCTCTAACATCTTCTTGGCATCCTCCATTGGGTCGAACCACATTCGGATCGGCCTGAACCCAGCTCGACCAAACCTAGTCATCCACTTTTCATATCTCTCGTGCCTCTCCTCCCTTTCCAACCCCTCACACGCCACAATGTTCTCAATCTCTCTTCCATACATTTCCTCGAACGCCAATCTCTCTTGATGATCACTTGATGATGAGGAGGCCCCAAAATTGGCGTCCAATGAATCAAATACCGCGCTATAGTAATGCAAGCTCCCAAGGAAACGGTCCACCAAACGGTTCAAATTATGGTCAGCTTCTTGCTCTACCAATAGTACCACTTTTGGTGACATTGACTTAACCATTGCTAGGAATTGACTCATTTGCTTGCATTCTTTAATACCCTTATTTTTGTGGGCCCCAAATTGCGCATCTACTCTATCATCTTCCGCCAATAACACATGAAGACTCAGAATCGAGACAATAGCCAAAGCCTCCCCTGGCCTTGTTTTAATCACCTCAGTTGTTAACTCTCCCAAACTAACGTGTAGAGGGTTGTACTGAAAGGAAAGGCCCAAGGACTCGGCCTCTTTAGTAAGGCACAGGCCCAACTTATCCAGAACGGCTTTGTCACCATGAACACAAGTGAAGCTCAAGCCGAGAGGAGGCCCATGTCCACGTGGCTCACTCGCGAGGCTCCTGATGATCGGGACCCACAGTCTCGAGTCGCAAGAGCCAAAGTCAACGAAATGGATTGCGCCCTCGTGGGACATGGAGTGGACCAAGGTCCGGGCGATGATGGCGTAGGCGAAGCCAAGGCAAGGAAAGGCCGCAGGAGAGGAGGAGGAGGAGGCGAGTTGGGCCGGACCCAGTTCCAGTTTGGGCCGTTGGGTTCGGTTCAAGGCCTTGTGAAGGCCCGGCCAGCGCTTGACGAGGCGGACCGCGAGTGCGGAGGCGAAACGGGCCGAGAGGCGTTGCATGGAGTCGCCATCGACAGAGGCGAGTTGGGATATTTGGCTGAGACACGAGTCCGCGTGGCGGAGGTTGCCAGAGGCCGCGTGCTTGGCGCAGTTGAGGAGGAGTTGAATGAGAACGATGCCTCTCTCTTTGGGCATGGTCAACGACGACGAAGACGACGTCGTTTGGAGCTGATCATGATCATTAGGGGACGAAAATGACGTCGTTGACGATGGTGATAAGTTGAGGGAAAGGGTCACGTCGGGCTTTGTTGATAATGGAGGTAGTGAACTCATGTGGGGGCTATAGGGCTAGCTAGCTAGGTTGGTTTGTGTTTGGAGGAGGGTTTTTTCTTGTGTTTAAAGCCAAAAGAAATAATTAGGTTAGAGAAAGGTTTAGTTTTGATGGGGGGCCTATGCCATTTAGGTTTGTGAAGGAATCGTTTTCGGAGGAGAACGAGGTGAAGTTGAGATGGGTTTCTTGCTCTTGGACTTATGTGAGAGCTCTAGATGAAACAGTACAAGAATCTGTTTTTCTTAATAAGGATGATAATTATAGCAAAGAATATTGATCTCAATAATAGTTGACTTTTTTTGCGTAATAAAATTAATCAAAATTAACTAAGGTAAGCTAATAATAATGAGATGATGAAATAGTTAACAATTTGATCTAAGACCACCAATATGAATATATAATTTTGGACATGTAAATATTGTTATTAAAATTAAAAGATCAAGGAATGACGCACGATCAATCTCTTCTTAATTTCAAATCTCATGAAGTATTTTGAGGCCTTTTCTTTACTATTAATGGGTTCCTAGGCAGAAAAAATATAGATTTATGTATAATAATTTTTCTAATCACCAACTTTGACAAACTAGTTACATATTTTCTCTGTCAAACATGGAATGGGCATGCATCAACTATTTCTCAGCATCAATAACTATATAGTGCTTTTGGCTCTGATGATAATAACCAATAAGGTCACTGTTTGCCGCTTCAACTTGTCCGTTTCGTCATTAAGCATTTGTATGAACTTGGCTATCCACCGGCGAAGAAGACAACTCCTCTTAATAGAAAAAAGTGGTAAATAATTAATTAATATACATCATCCTAGCATTAAAATGCATCTTGTTGTATCTTTCCTTAAAATGCATTTTGCTAATTTGATTGTATCTCTTGGAGAGCGAGAATTTAATCAAAATTAGATTATTATTCTTAAATTACTTTGGGGTAATTAGGGGGAGAGAGCATTCATTTGACGTTTCTGCTTTGACCTTAACATAAAATTTTTCGGGCAGAGAACAAAGGAAGGGTTATGATTACATGCTTTTTATTGTCATATCATATGATTTACATAGAGAGCCAAATAAAAAAGAGGTGCCGAATGAAAATTAATTTTTAAGAAACGAAAAAAGAAAAAGGAACCTGCATAAAAATGCTTGGGTAATTCGATGCATATATATAGCCGTGTGACTCAATTTTTAGTACTCCTTGTGTGTGCGTGTGTTTTTTAGGCAATTTCAGATTTTAAATGGCAAAGTTCCGACATTTTTGGATGAGGTATTTATTAAGATTTAAGAGTTTATGGACGGTCCAAACTTTACTTACTTGTGATTACATGATTAATTTTTAATGTTGAGATTTTGAGTTCAACTTCTCTAATTTCATATTGAAAGAAAAGACTTGGTTATTTAAGAAATTAATTTAGGGACGAAAACCTCTAATTAGGTGAAGTAGATGCCGCCATACCTCAAAATGTATCTTCGTTGTCCATTTGCATGCAAGCTGTTCGAAGTTTGTCATGGGAAGAAACCTCTTTCACTCTTTATATAAATGATGAAAATGGGCCCATATGAATTGTTGGCACCTCATTTAGTGAGGGGCGGACTATATGTACATATGGGTCCCCTTTTTGATCATCTTCTTAAATTAATTTTCACTATGAAATTAAACAAAATATATCTTTCGGAATATCTATGTGCATGGGACTTCTGTGGTAGGGTTACAATATTGTCTATTGGTAGTATTGTATTCTTTATAATTATATTAAAAGCAAACAATATGTAGATGATAGAGTTTGATTAAAAAATTAATTATTTAAGACACGCACTATTTTTTTTATTTTTTGGGTGGTAATATACATACACGCACTGTTAATAGGCTAATTCTTGTAGCACTCTACTATATACAATTTTCATATTCACGAGTAGGCTTATCGGCACTATTAGTCCCCCATCTTTAGGTGTTTTAACATATTGGTCCCCAAACCTTATTTTTTAGCATATAAAATCCTAAACTTGCAAAATTATAGCAAACAAGTCCTTTTCACCGTTAGTGTTCATGTTTGACATTAAAAAGACACGTGCCTAGAATGTATGACTAATTTTGAAGATATTTTGGTCAAATCATTCGTCATCTCTTTGTGAGCCCATCTACTTTCCTCCTCAATATCCAAACCCAAATATTCGAAAAGGAAACATACAAACTAGAATCTAAGAAAACAATCAACACCATTTCCATTTCACTTCAGAACTCTCAAGTCTCCAATTTTGTACAATTTCTTTAACTTTCAAATATCCAGTTTCATACAATTTCTTCCTACCCTATTTATTTATTTGTTGTTTAAGATGATGCGTTATAAAAAAAAAAAAAAAAGACGAGATCCTAATTAGTATATCAGAGAAGATTGCTGATAATTAGGTCTTTTGATATCTTCTAATAATTTCTTGTTTTTGGTGGGGAAAAAAAAAACAGAGGCAAACCCGAGACCTATAGTGGTGAGAAGACTTAAAATTTCGGGGTTTGTTTCTTCTATCATGAATATTAATCTTAATTTATTCTAAAAAAATGAATATTAATCTTAATTTGTTCTAACTATTTAAATTACACGAACTAAAGATATATATATATATATAAAATAGATTTATCCAATATCTTATTTTGCAACTTTAACATTTTCAAAATAATTTACGATATAAGTTTGTTAAAGGGGTTACATTTTAGGCCGAAAGAATCAACTATAAAAAAAAAAAAAAAAATCTATTAATCTTCAATAGATGGAAGATAAATGAAACTCTCATTGATTGGTTTCTCTTATATTCATTTTTTTCTTTTATTAAGAGACAAGTTGACGGACTCTGTTGATGGACTCGTATTTTGATTATGGGATTGCATTTTCTTAAGCTATATATTTGGACTTAGGTACTGAAGATAAAACAAATGGATAGGTAGATAGAGGGAAAGAAAAGGATGCAATTATTTGACCAAAATGTCCTCAAAATTAGACGTACTTGATGGGCCATAAGAATTTTTAACGATAGAGTTAAACATTAACAGAGGAAAGGACTTGTTTGCTACAGTTTTGTGAGTTTGAGGATTTATGTGCCAAAAAATAAAATTTTGGGACAAAAATACCCAAAGATCGGGAACCAATGATGCCAATAAGCATTACGAGTATGCAATGATAAATAAAACAACACTTCTTGTATAATTTTAGCCATCCATTCATTATTTTCTGCAATTCTTTAATCATGAAAAAGAAAAAAGGGAAACAATTGTAGATTTGCATTTTTCCCCATATCAGCTTATGATTCACTACAACAATGTCGCCGCCATAAAGCATAATGTCGCCGCTTTAGATCTAAAGCGGCGACAATATCCATGCTTTAGAGTCGTCGCTATAAGTTCGTTGGTATGAATACCTAAAGTAGCGACACATATGATCCCCGTATTAGATAATTTATAGCGGCAAAAGTTGTTCCTGCTAAAAAGTCGACAAAAATGCCATCTGGCAGATTAATAGACGCTTTAGAGTGAATTTTTATTTTTATTAAATAATTAATTAAATTAATGACCTAAAGCGGCGACAATTTATCGCCGCTTTATATGGAATTTTTGTTTTTTTAATAATTAATTATTCTAAATATTTATGTAAAATAATTATTTTTTAATGATAAAAAATAAATCAAATTTAAATAAATAAAAATTACACTAAAACAAACCAAGTAAATTAATAATTACTAAAAAAATAAATAAAGTAATATTTCAAATGACATTAATATAAACATAAAAAATATCATCTAAAAATTTTAGAACTATAAAAATATATAATAAATTTATTATAAAAAGTTTCACCAAAATAATCATAATTATAAATATAACTTTTTCAATCCTAATTTCACAAACTAACAATATTAAAAAAAATTTACTTATTCCAACTTTTGCTAACTTTTTACTCCTAATATCACAAACCTTTTTTCTCAAACTTTTTCAATTTAAATTTTCATCCAAAATTATCCATAATCAAATTCCACAATATTCCACATAATTATAAAATTAATTTTCTATAATATCCCACATATTAAAATTTTGTATATACCAAAAAATACCATATATTTTCCACTAAATAACAAAAAATCTTATTCCATAATCCCAAACTAAAAACCAAAATTCACAAAAACTTCACAAATACCAAAATCTAATATTTCACATTCATCAAATCACAAATTTCTAACAAAACATAAATTTCTAAAATATTCATTATTTCACCAATATATCAAAAATTACAAAATTCATCAAAAGCTAAACAAAAATAAATATATTAACCTCTCTTGTATGTATAAACCTAATATAAATTATCCAAATATATTATACAAATATAAAATACAAACAAATAAATAAAAATTAAAATTTCAACTAAAAACTAATTAAATAAATAATAAATATATAATAAAAACTAACCTTTGAGAGGAGAAGCTAGAGGAGACGACGGCGGAGGAAAGAGATGGCGGAGGAAAGAGATGGCGTCGGCGGGAGGAGAAGGAGGAGGCGGCAGCCGGAGTTTGTGTGTGTGCGTGTGTGTGTGTGTGTGTGTGAGTGAGTGAGTGAGTGAGAGAGAGAGAGAGAGAAAGTGAGTGAGTGAGAGAAATTGAGTGAGTGAGTGAGTGAGTGAGTGTGAGAGAAAGAGAGAGAGATAGAGTGAAAGTTAGAAAAAAAAAAACGAAATGGGAAGATGAAGCAGTGCTACAAATATGAAAGGTTTTAACATTTAAAGCAGCGACAAATGATCACATGTCCCTGCTTTAGGTTTTTTCCCCTCGGGAATATATTTCTGGTGGTCAACTAGACCGTCAAAATTTTCATGAAATATTTAAAGCGGCGACTATTTATTATTTATTATTTATAATTACTTTTTCATTTAAAAATTTTATTCCAATTAAAAAGCTAAAGCGGTAGAGTTTAAAGTAAAATTAAAGCGAAAATTTTCACGAAATGTTTAAGGCGGCGACTATAGTCGTCGCTTTAGAGTTTGAAAATATTTTATTATTTATTATTTATAATTTCTTTTTCATTTAAAAATTTTATTCTAATTAAAAAGCTAAAGCGGCGACTAAGTTTAAATAAAATTAAAAATATAAGAAAATAAGAAAATCTAAATTCTTCAATGTTTTAGTCTTTGATTTCTTTAGAGTGTTTTCAATGTTTTATACATTTATTTATTAAATTCTTCAATATTTTTAATTTAAATTTAATATATTATTTTTATAGTTTCTCATATAAATTCATTCATGCTTTCTTTATGTGGTGATTTAAGTTTGATTATAATTGTTCTTATATTTGTTTTAGTAGTTGGTGTTTTTACTACAGTATCGTTTGTGTGATATATTGTCGATTTTAGATAACTGGTAAGATATATTATTTTGGGTTTATTAGAAGAATTTTGCATAATAAATACTTTAGATTACTATTTCTTCTTCAATTTTTTATTTTCTAGCTATGCGTTTGGGATATGAAACATATAATTGAATAATAAATCTCAAAATATTGTTTATCTCATATTGGTATTTTCATCTATTTTGCTGTGATTAATTTAAATTATTTTTAATTTCACGTTTATTTGATTATTTAATTTCTTTTCAACGATTTTTTTATTTTTCACATTTTTATTGTTGGTTTGACTTCTTTGTGGGATCATCTCCTTAATCTATACTGCGATAACCACTATTGTATTTTTAATGTAAACAATCAAACAACTTGTCGCTTGTGCCGTTTGATGAGTGTTGTCATTTTTGTTGGAGCAAATTCATTTAGCTCTCTTTCTTCCTTTGTCGTTTTTCATTTAGACCTTGTCGTTTTGTAATGGTCTGCAACCCACGACACTTTATAGGCTAAGCTCATGTACGTTCTATTCAGACTGAATGATTGTGGTATTTTAGTATGTTTATCTCTTTTGAGGTCAGGAATTCTTATTTCTGAAGAATTTTACTTCATTATCAGTAAAATATGTGACTTTTAATTATATGCCAATGAGAAAGGGAAACACTACCATAATTTCCATTACATGGCCAAAAACTTGTACTAATCTTATCTATAAATACAAGATTTCTAGTCTCATAAAATTACGTGAGCTTTTATAATTCATCTCTGAGCTTTTTTTAAGCAATTTATCTCACTAAATCTCTCATCTACTTTAGAGTTCTAGTGTTATTGGAAGAAATCAAATTAATCATCAAAACAAGTACTGAAACATTACTTCAAGGATTAATTTGCATCTTTAATTAAAGCCACTTCCATAAATAGAATTTAAAGCAAAATCATGTTACAAATTCACATAAGCCTGTTGATATGATGATCCTCATTTACAGAGTTGAGATACTGAAAAAAATTTATTCCAATTGAAAAGCTAATAGTCGCCGCTTTAGAGTATTTTATTATTTATAATTACTTTTTTATTTAAAAATTTTATTCCAATTAAAAAGCTAAAGCAGCGACAATAAGAAAAAAAATTTTAAAAAATAAGAAAATCTAAAGCAGCGACTACCTTAGAGTTTATATAAAATTAAAAAAATTAAAAAAATTAAAAAATGTCATCGATTTAGAGTTTAAATAAAATAAAAAAAATAAAAAAATCTAAAGCGGCGACAATAGTCGTCGTTTTAGAGTTTAAATAAAATTAAAAAAATAAGAAAATAAAAAAAAGCTAAAGCGGCGACAATTGTTGCAATTTTATAGTTTTTGGTGGAAATATCTCGCGCCACTTGGCGCACTTAATCTAAAGCGACGATAATTGTCGCCGTTTTATAGTTTTTAGTAGTAATTATTGGCGCGTATTAACAATGCAATATTTAAAGCGGCAACTTTTGGTGGTCGTCGTTACTACCAGATTTGTCACCGCTTTTGGTGCAAATAGTCGCCGATTTAGGTGTCCTCACCCTATCGCTTATATGTTGTAGTGATTATCAGAATGCATTGAAATCTCCATATCTTAATTTTGGTACATGAATCATGCAGAGACGGAGGGACTCAAGGCCCAATCTCAAATATTTTTTTAATGTATTTATATATAGATTTTTATATATTTTTAGTTTGAATAATATAAAAAGCCCCCTCAAAAGTATACAAAATAAAGGATAGTCCCCCATAAATTATAAATTGGACCTCCAATAAGAGAGAATACAACTTTTTTTTTTTGATACAAAAGAGAATACAAGTTAAGCATATTAAGTTAATCTTTTGAAAACCTATTTTGAAATGAAAATTATAAAACTTTTTTTTTTGAAAAATATGAAAATTATAAATTTAAACAAATTAATTATAAAAACAATAAAAAACATATTCTTTTTTAATTCCATTCATTATGTATTAGTCCTAGAACAAAAACAAAAGTATATGAATTTTTCAGTTTTCAGACTTTAGTGATATGCATAAAAAAAATAGAAAAGAATAGAAAAAAAGAATCATAAAAATGAGAAAAGGTAAACTATTAGATATTGTTATTAATTGTTAAATAGTAGAACTTAGAAAATTGTAAACAAAATAAAATGTAATGTTTTTCTTATTATTTAAGTTCTTGTTATTTTTAAATTGATTTTACCAACGGAAAAAGGGCATCAATATGTTGTGGTCCTTTAGTGTATTTTTTCTACAAATCGAATAATTAATCAATGTTTGAACGATATTTACTTGTTTACACTAAGAAAGATATTTTTAATGAGTTTAAGGAAAATACAAATTATTATAAAACACTTATAAGGTATGAAAAATCATCTCAAATAATTGTAATACTTCAGTATTTATGAATTATCACCACAAAAATCTAAGCTTTCCCCGACATGTCTAAGTGTCCAGAAAAATATCAAATTTGCGTCGGGAAAGCATTTTTTCGTTAGAACATGTCGTCGGCGATAGAGCGTGGGCAAAAGCACCTTCGTGACGCAATAGGGGAACACGTCGGGAAAGATGGTCTTTGCCAAAGCAATATGATCGTCGTCTAAAATTGTCTCGTCGACAAATGATGCCGCAAAATGGTGTAATAGTAGAGATGTCAAATGAGTCATGCTGGCACTAATTTATAGGCCCACTCGTACTTCGTGTTATGCTTAGCACGGCCTAATAAAATATCGTGTCATGCTCGTGTTGGCCCAAATTTCAAGACTCTAGGCCCAGTACAACCTACAACCACAGGCACATCTCGTGTCATGCTCGTGTCGTGCTTATGTCGTGTCGTGCTCATCTTGTGCTTGTGCTTGTGCTTGTGCCAAACTCATATCATATCGAGCATAGTGAGCCCAATGTACTAGCGTATCTTTGCGTCCGACTTCGGTCCACTAATTAAATTGTTGTATTAGTCAATATTTTATGAAGTTTTTAAAAATTATATAATTAAAATTTTATATTTTGATTTAAAATAATAAAAAAAATATGTAATATACCCATAATTATTTGGAAAAAAATATTTAATTAAAAATCACTAATGCAAACCTGTTTTTGAAATAAAGAAAAAGAAAAGTGAGTTTATTTATAAGCAAAAATAAAAAAGACGCACAAAGTTTTCAAATATAAATAATATAACAAAGTTCTTGGATTCTTGGGTGAAAATATTATTTTTTTTGTCAAAATAATTTGAATACATCCTAATTAGGTTGATACACACCCAAACTATTATTATTTGCATATTCTCAAAAATTTATTTAGTAGAGAGTGATTTTTTTTGTTCAAATTATGTGAATTAGCATATGTTCTATAAGAGAATGAATCTTAAAAAATTTTAATATCGATTTAGCCATTTTAGTGTGAGATTTAGAATCAATTTTTATTTAGTACTTGGTCTTTTCTACTAGTAATTATTAGTATTAATTTTTTTAACACGTAAAATTGGTCATTTAAGTATATAAAAAAGAATTTGTCATTTAAGTCTTTAAGATTGTTAAAGTAAAAATAAATATTTTTTAAAATATTTTGAGTCGTACTTTTTGTACTTTTTGGGTCGTACCGTGCTTGTGCCGTACTCGTACCCGAGGTCGTACCGTGCCGTGCCAACCCATAGAGTCCAAAAGTTAGAGTCCAGCACGGCCTAACACCTCGTGTCATGCTTGGCACGGCCCAAAGTCACCTCTATCGTGCTGTGCTCGACACAGATTTTTTCATGTGGTGCCCTGGTACCAAATGGGCGGCCCAACCTATTTGACATCTTTATGTAATAGTCAACCATTCCCCGATGCTGATATCCATTGTGTCGGCAAAGATTTTTCTTATTTTTCTAAAAATACTTTCCCAATAGAATATGCATCGGGAAAGATTTTTCTTTTCTTTTCAGAAAATACCTATCCGAACGCAATGAAATGCGTCTGGAAAGATTTTCTTATTTTTAGGAAAATAATTTTCCCAACGCAAAGAAATATATTAAAAAATTGACCTTAAATATGCATATATTAAAATCTTTTATACTTGTATGATATGATTTAATTTTAAAAGCTAAATAAATTTTGCGAATAAAAGTTACAAGTTTTCTATACAAAAGTATTACGATTGGTCATCACTCATAATTCTATATGTCATTTATTGAAAATTGATTAAATATTGAATAACTCAAAACAAAATTAGTACTACACGATAAACATTAAAAAAAAATCCATCCCTAGTAAATTGAATATGAAAGAAAAATAAATTTTATAAAAGAAAATAGAATCAGTGGAAATTGTTATATATATATATATGAGAAAAATATGCATATAATACGTTCCAAGAAAAGTATGAGTATTTCTATATACCTTTGACAAACATACATAATTCAAATGTATAAATTAAAAATATATTATACATATATAATATGCATATTAAACGTAACAGTAAAAAAAAATCAAATAATCCGAATTATGAGAGAATAGAATGTTGGTTGCCATCGCATGGCGCAGCAGAAGGTGGTGGGTGTAATATTCAAAATTTTACACCCATATCAGAGTTTAGGAATCTTTATGGTATTGTTGTTTTAATACATAGAATAGAAAAACTATTGACAAGAAAAATAAGAACGAACCTTTCTTGTATTTTTCTTCTTTTCCTGATGATGAGGTTATGTCTCTTGATTATGATACCACGATCTTCCTCGCCAAGCCTCGACACCAATGAACTGGAGAATGGACTCCTAATAGTCACAATCTAATTGTTTCTATCACACACTTTTCTTGAGAAAAACTTGCTATATGTCTCAACACATGAGATAGCAAGAGTAAGGAGATGAGAGAGGAAGGAAAAACACTCTACACGTTAAAATTAATTTCCCTTGCCTGAGAAAAATATTTTTTGCGTTAAAAAACTCCTCCCAATCGGCCACCACCTCTTTAAACGTGTAGTAGCCTTTTAAAAAAAATTTTCCTTCTTTTCTTTTTGATTTACACGCATAGGAGAAATTTTTCCTTTGATAAAATTGGCCAAATTAATTTAATTAATTGCCATATCAATTCAAATAGAAAAAACAATTTTTTCTTAAAAGGCAATCTTAAAAACACGGCAAAAGGGAGAGAATTTCTCTGTTAAATGAATTTTAACGTGTAGGAAAAAAATATTTCCATTTAGGTTTTAAACTATTTAAAACCATGTAAATCATAACACTTAAATAGGAAAAATCCCTTTCACCCATCATAGGGTTTACACGCATAAGACATATTTTAAGGTGCAATATTTTTCCTTTTTAAAGTGAAATATATCCCCATCATCTTATTTTAATTACAAATAGTTAATTCCATATATTTTAAATTTGGAAACAAAATACTCTTAATTTTTGAGTTGTACACGCATAGG
>JXTC01000202.1:173070-188144 GCA_002914845.1 Trema orientale
GAAGGAATGGATTCCATATTGTTAATTAATATTCCCAGCTATCTATAGTCTCATGCCTCCAACATATAAGGATTTGGTCCAGTATAAATTGAGACATTACCGAATACATCAAGAGACATAAAAATATAAACAGGAGTCACTACAAGAAACTACCCTCTTTACCTACACATAAATTATCCACACATTTTATGTGTGGGTAATTTTCAGGTTTTACCCACACATATTTAAAATATGTGTGTGTAAAAGAAGTGTTAGAATTAATAAAATTACCCACACATATAAGTGTAAGTGAATACTATCTTCCACACATAATTAGGCGCCATGAATTTTAGAGGTGCGCGGGAATGTTTGCCGCCTTTGATTTTCTTTTGTGATACTGACGTGTAACTTTATTTTTCTCTTTTACCCACACATAGTTTACCCACATATATTATGTGTGGGTAATTATAAACTTTTACCCACACTTCATGTGTGGGTAGAAAAAGTGTTAATAATGATTAATTTACCCACACATATAACTGTAAGTGAATGTTTTCACCCACACATAAGTTGGCGCCTTGAATTCCCGCTCGTTTAGGGTTTGGCGAAAAAATTTTCCGCCATATTTTAGCTTATGTGACGCTGACTCATTTATTTTATCCACACATAATTTATCCACACATATTATGTGTGGGTAATTTTGGACTGTTGCTATAAATTTACCTACATATATAAGTGGTAAGTAAATATTTTCACCCACACATAAGTTGGCAGGAATTTTTTTGCCTTCTTATTTATTTATTTATTTATTGCTTATGTGGTACTAACTCATCCATTTTACCCACACATAATGAAAATGATATTATTTGACCACACATATATATGGGTAGGACATGTATCTTTATAATTATTTTTATTTTCTACAAGAAAAAAAATTAATAGGTAACATAGCATGCTGACGTGACATAGGTTTCTGTTAAGACTTTTAAAACGAGATACTAAAACAATGTCGTTTTGGCTCTCTCATCATGGTTTATGACTAAAGTAACATAAATATGACTAACTTGTGCTAAAATGACTTTTTTGTGCCAAAATGGCTGTTAAATTTACCCACAGATATAAGTGTGATTGAATGTTTTTATCCACATAAGTTGATGACTTTAATTTTCACTTGTTTTACAGGTTGGCAAGAATTTTTTTGTCTTTTCATTTTTTTGCTTATGTGGCTCTAACTCATCTATTTTACCCACATGTATAAATAAAAATGGTATTATTTTATCACATATATATGGGTTGGACATCTGTCCTCATAATTATTATTTTGTTTTTATAATTTTTTTTTAAATAGGCAACATGGCATGCCGACGTGGCATAAGTTTCTGTTTAAACCTTTAAAAACAATGTCCTTTTGTCTCTCTCATTAAGGTTTCTGATAAAAAATTTATAACCATTTATATATTTTACACACATATATAGCTATCTATCTATCAATTCCATTAACACATTATTTTAAAAGCTACTTGGACATTGCTCCTTACAACTCGACTAGGTAGAAACTAAGGTCTAAATAATTGAATGAACTCCTTAGACCTTTTATTTTTGTATAAAATGAGGTCTAGATGAATTTTAAAAAATATAAGTCTACTTGGACCTCAGTTATCCCAAAACTAAGATCTTAGTAGCTTCTCTATACCTCTATTACTTAGAATGAGCTAGTTGGAGCTCGATTATGTAAAAATTGATGTCCAAGTGATTAAATAAGCTATTTGGACCTAGATCCTGCCTGTTTATTTTTAGAATTGTGATGGGAGAATTCAAACTTATACCTTCCACATTGGGAAGAGAGCAGGGCTGACAAGGATGTCTTGACCTATGATCAAAAACTTATTTATCATAAAAAAGTCATAAATAATGGTTTTTTTATTGGTTAATAAGCTCTTGACATGTGATCAACAGGTCATTGACACTCTTAAAAATATCATTTTTAGAAAAATGCACATAAAAATCATTTTGGCCCAAGTTGTCTTATTCATGTCGTTTTCTCTTGGGCTTTTTAGCCAAGTGGCCGAAAAAAAGGGCCAATTTTTAAATTTATCTAAAAAAAAGGTTAAGTAGACAATTACCATTTTTTTCAAATATTTAACTAAATTTACCACCATTATTAGATTCTACCACTTTTGGGAGGGAATTAGTCAAGAATCTGTCAAAAATTTATCAAGAATCCGTCAAGAATCCATCAAGAATTTGTCGAGATTACCACTGACGTCAAGAATCTGTCAAGAATTCGTCAAGAATTCATCAAGAAATCATTTAAAGAAGTGGTATGGTGGTAGATTTAATTAACGAGGAAAAAAAGTGGTATTCACCTAATTTAATCCTAAAAAAAAGTGGAATTTCTTATCACACTCTTTTCTCTTTCAGTAGCCCATTTGTTTTGGCCCAGATAACAACTAATGGGACTAACATGCTAACACTAACCCTAACACTACATTTACTCACTTTCTGACTCTCCTTTCACACACACACACACACAGCACAGCGCCTCCCTCCCCTTCTCTCCTCTTCAAGACGCAAAGACCCATTTCTCTCTCATCGCCTGCTCTTCCCCGGCAGCCGTTGCAGCTCCAGGAGATACCAAATCCCCAGCTGCTTCGAGCGATATCCAGCTGCTTCCTGCAGCTCCGCCCCAAACCCCAAACACGTTCTTCTTTCGCCGTTCGCCGTTCACCGCAGTAAGCTTTGGGTATGGGTAAGATTTCTTTCCCCATCGATGTTCGGTTTAGATTGCGGAATATAGGGTTTGGATTGGGGAAAATAGGGTTCTAATGTTTCTTACTTGCCTAGTATATAGCATTTGGGTTTAGAAACGTATTTTAAAGATGAGATTTTGAATCTTAATTTTTTTTTTGTTTGATTTTGAATCTGTAACTATTTTTTTTTCACTGTACATTCTGTATTTAAGAAAAAATTCCTTCAATAACAATTATCACCAGTGGTTTGACGGCTGAGCTGAACAACAAAATAAGGAGTGGATATAGCGATAACTTCTTTGTTGAGCTGCTGGGGAAGAGCTAGTTCAGTTTTGGAGTAATTATGAGGCCAGGTATGACAATATTAATTAGTGTTTTCTTCCAAAAAAAAAAAGAAAAAAAAGTGCCTGAATTCTAGATTAGATTTATCCGTTTCTTTTTTAATTTCAGTTTCATTGTCATGGTAATTCATAAGTACTGACCTCGTAATATAGGCATGATGGCTAGTTTTTCTGATCTCATAATGATATTATGTACAATGTTAACGTTTCTTTGACAGGACATGTTTTAGCTGTAGTTAACTATTTTTTACTCATTCCTTGGATCACATTTTTACATTTCAAGACAATTGCAAATAACGTAAAATAACTCCTTGCTCCAATATTTTATTTTTATGATAGATGAATATACTATAAATGTCTAATATATATATATACATACGAATACATAGCTAGTATATCTTTTTGTTCTAGTCGTTAAAATTTTTCTTTCAAAGGACATATTTAGATACGTCAGAAGATGACTAATGTGATGTAATATTTTCTATCTTGTTTATGTTGCCCATTTTTCGTTATTTTGTAGGTATGTAAATCAACAACTGCACTTTGTATGGGCTCAGTGGTACGTCTTTATTTGAACTCAAATTTCTTCGAGAAGCATTTGTTTTTTACTCATTTTAGGAGAAGAAATTTCAATATTTTTTTCAAATACATATGGTACTTCCATTGGAAATAGTTCAGTTAAAAGAAATACCTAAGTTTAAAATTGGGTTCGCGATTGTTTGCTTTGCTGCAGAACAAGAAACTGTAGCAAATGATGTGATTGCTCTGTTGGATCACTTAGATTAGACAAAAGGCCTATATTATTGGTCATTACATGGGTGAGTCCACTAATTACACGCTTATTTAATTATACCCTTCATTCATTTTGCAGTTGGATGTTGTACGACTCCATTTTTACTTTCTCTCTAATGTACCCTTGGTTTATTTTCATTTGTCCATATAGTATCATTTAGTACCTAGTTTCACTTACTGGACTTAGAAATGTGGATATGTACATGTTGAAGGTTTTATGGATCTAGTTTGACTATCTTTTTACACACAATGACTAGAAGACAATCTGTAATCTTCTGGTCACATTTTACTCCCTTCATTTTGCATTATTCACAATTAAATCTCAGATTTTGGAATCTTTGGAATGTGAAATTACTAAATATATCAAAAGAAACAGTAGAGGATATGAGAGAAGCCTATGATCATGAGAGTGTGATGTTAATCAGAGGTTTATACTCTTTTTTGTAATTATATACTTGATTATGGTTATTGGGGTTTTCTTCAGATTTTTTTAATTCTTCATTCTATTATGATTTTGTGATTTGTATTCTCTAGCATTCCGTTATATTTGATTATTTATGCGGTTATGTTCCAATATGGTTGTTTGATTTCTTCTTCTTCTTCTCTGTAGTTGGAGCCAATCCAAGAGAGAAAATTTTCATGCTCAAATAGATGTCCTCTCAGTTCGGGACCTTCTTCTAGAGTGTGCCCCGATGCATCCCACCAGTCTAGCTTAGAGTAGATGAAAGTCATTAGATTTCTCTTTCTTTCTTAAACTTCTATTATGATTTGGCTTTTTGTGGTTTTTGTACTAAATTTTAGATTATGACTCTGTATGTTGTTCTATTAGTTTTACCGGATTTTCAAGTTAATTAGCTATCATTTCAGTTTTATAATTTGTATTTAGATATTTGTTTGGTATTAAAATGTGAGACTTAGAAATATATATTCCTACATATAATATGCATTTACCCACAAGAAAAAGTACATACCCACAGATTATATATATATTTACCCATATGTAATAATTTTAAAATGAATTTTATGAATTAAAATAAATAAAAAATTATTACCCACAGATAATATTTTAATTTAACCACAAATACTTTATATTTACCCACACATGCTCATTACAAAAATATTTTAAATTTAAATTCAAAAATTATTTTCAAAGTTTTACCCACACATAAATGCACTTTTACCTACATATAAACAAGTACACGTGTCACATAGAGAAAATCCAAGACAATGATTCATCTGCCACGTGGCAGTCCATGTCAGCGCCACGTCGATGGCCACGTTATCAACCGCGTGGATAATATTTAATACGTGGTCAATCACGTCAGACACCACGTCAGATTCCACATCATACATAAGTCATCATATCAAACTAATACCTACACATGCGCCAAGCTTTAACTACACATCTATGTGTGGATAAAAGCATACGATTTACCCATACATACAATTATGTGTGGGTAAAAACCTTTCTCTACGACTTTTTACCCACACATGTGGACACTTATTTTATGTGTGGGTAAATAACATAGCCCACACATATTGGACTTTTACCCACATATATATGTGCGGGTAAAACCCTGATTTTCTTGTAGTGAGTCTATTAATTACTCAGGATTAAGATCATTCCATATATGATCATTAGTTGATAAATTTGAGTATTCTGTTCTATAACGGATATTATCGAATATTCAAATTTATCTGGTCCAGTCCTATATAATCTCAATTATATATAGTACCTCCATTTGATGTCACTACAAAAACAGTCCGGATAAGACTGTTCCATTCTCAATGGTAATGGACCGTACTAGGATTATTTATATTAAAGATCCCAGCTTTAATAATTAATCACGGACTAATTTTAGATTATATCCCTTAAACTTAATCCTCTTGTATGTATAACTTTTATACATACTAAGTTTAAGGTCACATTTTATAATCACGGAATTTTCATGATATTTTTATATTATCATAAATAATATATACAAGCAAATAAAAAATCAAATATATTTATTTATTAGCAAGTCATTGTTTACATTTTGCTCTTAGGGCAAAAACACCAACATAGAAATCGGTCCAAATTGGACTGAAAATTATATAAAATCGATTCATAGCCCGATCTCGTTTTTCCTTCAAATTAAATCCTTCATACCAAATAATTATACTAACTAAAATCTACTCAGTCAATCTTTCACTTCTCCTTTCTACCAAACATACCACTAAGATGAAGAAAAAAAAAAACAAACAAAAAATCCAAAATATTAATGAGTTACAAAGTTATAAGATTTGTTCATGAGTACTGATGATTCGACAATAATAAACAACGAGTTTGAGTCATTTGACCCAAGATATTCACGCGCCCGAGCAATATCAAATCTCTGGTCTAACGAATAAATTAAAAGGATTGGCTGCTTAACTGAAAAATTGTAGTCAGTAAGTAAACCGAAATTTGTGGCAGGGGATAATTTTTTTCTCTCTTTTTTGGTAAAAGTGATAGGAGAAATTAAACACCATGTTAATCATATTCTATAGGATGCAAGATAATAGTCAGATATTATTGTGATAGTACTGGGCTTGTGCCTTGAATTGTCCCCCTTTTTATTATTATAATTAACTTGTTTGTTTCTCTTTTCGGACAATTCGTCCATTTGAGTAATTGATAATCTCAGTAATCAATAATACCTGAATAGCCTAGAGTAGCATAACTTGACAGTAACTCTTGAGTACTTTGCTATATATAGCTTATGGAATACCATTGTCTAATAGAATTGTAGTAACTTCCACTAACCAAGGAATAGTGATTCCACTCTTGAATTTCTTAAAGATCTAGATATTTTCCTTTTTGCAATACCAGAGCATCTAAAAATAAGAATATTATTATCAATACAATATTTATCTCATTCAACTCTATTAATTTAATCAAAATAATGATTTTTTTTTATAAAAAATATCACAAATATTATTCATATATTGCTCATATTTTTATTCTAATTTTACTTCATTACAATTCCCAATTACTATTCTAGTTTCGTTTTAACGCCACGTATTAATAGCTATATATTGTGTAATGTATGAAAGAGAAAGGTCGAATTAAGTACTGTCTTTAAAAGTGTTTTGCTTTATTAATTAAGATTCATCAGTATACCGCGGCTTAAAAAATACTGGATGTATGAAAGAGACCTCAAGATATTATTAATTGATTCGCTGTATGTTCATTAGAAGTATGTGTCTTTTGGTTGGTAGAGAAGAACGATCATTAATTGCGTGTCCCAACATTCTTCAAATAATAACGAATCATAAAAGTTAAGAAAAGCTAAGTTGTTCTACATCTAATCAGTACTATTTATTTTGCGTTGCATACGAAAGAACCAACATACTCTAGAGAAATCATAGTTTAGTGTGGACCGAAAGAAAAATCTAAGAAAAGATTGAAAGAGCTATCTCCATAGAGAAAAAGGAAAGAAAAGGCTTGGGAGATAAAAAATTAGCATTCACTGGATTTGTTACTCACATATTGACGTTGTAGTGGACTACTTGAACTAGTCATACTGGTTTTTTTTTTTCCGATATTTTATATTGAAATAAGATCTAGCTACGAAACGATACATTATATAACAATCATAAAAGGAGAATTTGAAAGAGATGGGTAATTAGCACACGTTCGCACATATAAAAAGAAGGAAACAATATCATCATGTCAAGGTTCAAGTGCCAGTTTCTTACTTCTAGACAACATTGGCGCCTACACTAGTATTAATTTATACAAAAGTAACGTTAAGTAAATTTTTTAACCGCGTCTTCGATGTATATGAAAAAGTACTACTCCGCCTGGCTATAACGTGATGAATCTGTGTAAAAACCTTGATTTTTATAAGGGATAATTTGGTCTTTTCACAAAATTAAGAATTTAAAATAAGGGGAGGGCTACAGTAGGGGCGCCCCTACGTAGGGCCACTCTTTATACACCGTTTGATGGGAATCTGTGGAGAATAACGGGAATCTGTGGGAAATCTGTTTATACACAGATTCCCATCAAACGGTGTATAGACATGGCCCTACGCAGGGACGCCCCTACTATAGACGCGCCCTTAAAATAAATAAAATTGGTTAAAGTGTGAATTAATTTCAGGTAAGGATCAAAATGGAAGAAATTTTCAAAGTTGGGGTCAAAATCAGATTTTTGAGGACTTAAATGAAGATAAAAATTGAAAAATGGGCCATACTATAATTTTAAAAAAATTTATTTTGACGAGCCTATAAGTGACACATGTCACAATTCCCCCAAATACCACAAATCCTTAATATTTTCTCTCTCTCACACGTTACTCTCTCTCCCTCTTCCTTTCTTCTTCTTCTTTTCTTCTTCCTCGCCACCTTCACTTTGCAGGTTGATTTCTCGCTGCCGGCGACGACCCACCACCCAACTCCGGTCAGAATCTCTTCTCCGCTGACCCGCGACCAGACGCCGCCCATCACCGGCCACTATCGCGGGGCCACCTACGAAGGAGAGAGGCACAAAGTTGCCCCGTCGCACACGCCCAAGCCGAGGCGTCGCGACCAAAATCCGGCCTTCCACCACCCTTAGCCGCCACCCACCGCCACCAAATCAGAGCCCAAGCTTCCTCCTACGTGGGTCGACTCTCCACCGCCACTAATTTTCAGCCAAAAAGCTCCAGTGAGCGTTTAAAAGTTTTTATGGCATTTTCGTCACGAAAAATTGGTATTGGTGCAATTATTTTGTTATGTTCATCTAATGCTCATGAAACTTTAGAGGATGAAAATATAGGTTGAAACAAGACGAAAGGTGAAAAACTTGTGGGAATTGGATATAAGGATTGAGAGAAAAACTGATCTGAAAATTATGGCCTTTATCTAAATATTTTCAGAAAATGGTATTTCCGTAACTTTTCTAATTAGTATCTAACTAAGCCCAAATTTGAGCTAGAGGCCTCGAAACTGAAATTGGACTTCGGAATTGGACTAAGTAAGGTTAAGAGACGAGTTTTGATATAAAGCATCAATAGGTTTTGAGTTGGCACGAAATTGGAGACACGAGGCTCGGGATTTCGCCTCGATTTGCGTGCCACGGGCCCGAGGTCCAAATTAATTGAATTATATGTCTAACCCAATATTTTTGGGTGCTCTGAATTCAGTGGTGACCTCCGTTTCACAAATTGAGGCTTCGTTTGAAAAGTCACCCCTCAAAGTAAGCTCACGGGATCCCGAAACGACCTTCCGAGCGACCGGGTGACCAACGGGAGAATCTACGAGCGCCGATAGCTTAGTCTAGCTATCCCGGCGAGGTAGGGGTTCAATTACCAAGTTTTCAACTTATTTTGTTTTAAATTATGCATTATGACATATTTC
Source organism: Trema orientale (assembly GCA_002914845.1). Lineage (NCBI taxonomy): Eukaryota > Viridiplantae > Streptophyta > Magnoliopsida > Rosales > Cannabaceae > Trema > Trema orientale. The sequence goes on from JXTC01000202.1 coordinate 182,297, forward strand.
TTGAAATTATCGATTTTCATGGATTTTAATGATTTGAATGGATATTTGATGAACTTGTGAATTGTTGAGATATATTGGATTGTTCTGGGATTAGTTGTATATTTTTTTATGCAGGTTTAAAAATTTTAGTTTTGGAAAAATACAGCCGTTATGCTGCCCAATTTTCTGTAAATCCCAGAATAATACCAAATGAGTTTTAAAGCATGATTTCTTGATATACTTAATGCATGGTTATTATACACTTTATGATATGTTGTACCTACCATAGGATCACACATTTGAGTTCCATTTTAGCATCATGGTATTTAGATCGCTGGCGAGTTGCTGCAGCGCTAGGTGAGAGACCTAGGCCCTTGCGCAGGTTTTGCTGACACACCTCCGGGTAGTATCAGGATACTGGGTACCTCTGTTCAAGAGGTATTACATGACCGTGATGAGAGGAAGGGAGCTCATAGATATACTTATACTTGGCTGATTTATGATATATACAACATGATTATGAACATAGTGACTTTAGTTTTGATTTTGAATGTGAATATGTGATTACTCTTGATCATTTGCAAATTTGTTTTATAACTGGATTTTGGAAAGGTACTAACCATGTAGGTTTCAAAAGTTGCATTCATACTAAAAAGGTAATTGAATTCCTACTGAGTATGTGAATGCTCACCCCCTTATCTTTCCCCTCTCAGGTGGTGTACAGTGTGATTTGGGCAACTCCGGAGCAGAGTGACTAGTACTGGGAGATTTGTTCTAGTTTAGTAGTTGGTAACTACTTAATAACTCATTTTGGAATTGTAATAACATTTAAGGCTCATACTTTGGATTTAGCCTGTATTATCTATTATGCCTACTTGTGATGACAATGGTGGTGCATATGTATGTTTTATTACTATTATTAACAGTCTATGTCCAGTGGTGATCACAAACTGTGAGAATTTACAATTTGGACTATTTTTATATACTTTTATAGAAGCTGTCGTTTTTCAACTAGTTGTCGTTTTTCTGAAAAATTGAAGTTTCTAAAATTTTCTAAAATAAATTATGCATTTCCACTTGTGAAATTCCTCTTCTGCCACTGGCCCGGGGTTTGGGTCATGACAGAATATTTTTGGTATCAGAGCAGAGGTTTTATTACCTCGGATGTGACACCATTAGACTAGATTGTGACTTCTTTTCAAAAGTACTTGCATCACTGTCTCACTAACACTTTGGCATATGAATACAAAACTATAATGCCTCCAAGGAGAAGAGTACCGAGGCAAGAGCCTAGGGCTGAAACTCCTCTACCACAACAACAAATCCCTGACTCTCTGGTAAATTTGTAAGATGCTTTAAGAGCATTACCGGGTCTAAGGATGGAGCGAGACCCAGAGGCCCGTCAGGCTAATTTCTTCAAGGACTTCATAAAGCTCAATCCGCCATCATTTGATGAGAGGCCTGTGTGGCATCCCCCGATCCCACACGCATACGTAAGGATATTCGTATAAATATTTAGTGAGATCGGGAGACGCTACCCGACTTAGAACTGATAAAATCGGGGAAAATTAAAACTTTTTAAACTTCCTGGGAGAAAATGAAAAAGTCCACTCACTCATAGTTATACATACTTCGATGCATACATATACACACCCTGGCAAAGTGGGCCTATCATAAAAATATATATATATATTGTACAAATTCCACTCATAATCATACATAGTCTAGTTTATACATATAAATGTACTCACGAAGTGGGCCTCTCATAAAAATATACATAATAAATATACACTCAAAACAGGTACAGAATTCTCAGTCAAAAAATCACAGCGTCAAAATGCACATATACACAAGCCACGGTCAGAAATTCAGCGCTCCTCCTCTAAACTCACATATGAGCAGTATCATCTGCAATGTAAAGATATTTATGAGTATAAAACTCAGTAAGTAACGTATGCAGATGCAGAGTGCACATGACAGATAACAGATAATCATATGATTGGGATCCCTGTGTATATTGTATTGCTTGACAAGACCGCGAATTGCATATTGAGCCACTCAGAGAACATATAACGTATCATGAGCAGTATGGAGGTATCGAGTCTCAAATACATCTTAAACCCCCTCTGTGTACTACAGAGGTCTACCCCATACCGCCGTCAGAGTGTTCCCGAAGGAACCGTATTGTCCCCGAAAGGACCAGAGTGTTCCCGAAGGAACCAGAGTGTCCCCGAAGGAACCATATCACATATTTGGGTGCTGGCCTACCACACCCTATTCACCAATACTCATCAGGCAATATAAATACACCACATGTTCATGTCTCATACAAAGCTGAATGATAAATGCTTATGTACACATATCCCACATATTCCATATCCACATATCTCATAGATTCACAGAAACACAGAATTTCTTACATTGNTAAAAATTTTAGTTTTGGGAAAATACAGCCGTTATGTTGCCCAATTTTCTGTAAATCCCAGAATAATACCAAATGAGTTTTATAGCATGATTTCTTGATATACTTGATGCATGGTTATTACACACTTTATGATATGTTGTACCTACCATAGGATCACACACTTGAGTTCCATTTTAGCATCATGGTATTTAGATCACCGGCGAGTTGCTGCAGCGCTAGGTGAGAGACCTAGGCCCCTGCGCAGGTTTTGCTGACACACCTCCGGGTAGTGTCAGGATGCTGAGTACCTCTGTTCAAGAGGTATTACAGGACCGTGATGAGAGGATGGGAGCTCATAGATATACTTATACTTGGTTGATTTATGATATGTACAATATGATTATGAACATAGTGACTTTGGTTTTGATTTTGAATGTGAATATGTGATTACTCTTGATCATTTGCAAATTTGTTTTATAACTGGATTTTGGAAAGGTACTAATCATGCAGGTTTTAAAAGTTGCATTCATACTAAAAAGGTAATTGAATTCCTACTGAGCATGTGAATGCTCACCCCCTTATCTTTTCCCTCTCAGGTGGTGTACAGTGTGACTTGGGCAACTCCAGAGCGGAGTGACTAGGACTGGAAGATGGTTCTAGTTTAGTAGTTGGTAACTACTTAATAACTCATTTTGGAATTGTAATAACATTTAAGGCTCATACTTTGGATTTAGCCTGTATTATCTATTATGCCTACTTGTGATGACAATGGTGATGCATATGTATGTTTTATTACTATTATTAACAGTCTATGTCCAGTGGTGATCACAAACTGTGAGAATTTACAATTTGGACTATTTTTATATACTTTTATAGAAGCTGTCGTTTTTCAACTAGTTGTCGTTTTTCTGAAAAATTGAAGTTTCTAAAATTTTCTAAAATAAATTATGAACTTCCACTTGTGAAATTCCTCTTCTGCCACTGGCCCGGGGTTTGGGTCATGACAGAATATTTTTGGTATCAGAGCAGAGGTTTTATTACCTCGGATGTGACACCATTAGACTAGATTGTGACTTCTTTTCAAAAGTACTTGCATCACTGTCTCACTAACACTTTGGCATATGAATACAAAACTATAATGCCTCCAAGGAGAAGAGTACCGAGGTAAGAGCCTAGGGCTGAAACTCCTCCACCACAATAACAAATCCCTGACTCTCTGGCAAATTTGTATGATGCTTTAAGAGCATTACTGAGTCTAAGGATGGAGCGAGACCCTGAGGCCCGTCAGGCTAATTTCTTCAAGGACTTCATAAAGCTCAATCCGCCATCATTTGATGAGAAGCCTGATCCCACTTCGGCTGAAAGATGGCTTAGAGACATCAAGAAGACTTTTGCTACTATTGGAATACCAGCTGAGTTCCAAGTAACCTTTGGTACTTACAAGCTGGTTGATGGAGCTGTAAATTAGTGGGAGACCGTTAAGTTATCTCAAGATGTGACCGATATGACTTGGGAGACCTTTGAGGGATTGTTCAGGAGTCATTATGCTAATGCTAGTCATAGGGCTGCTATGATTAGAGAGTATGAACGGCTCAAGCAGGGTGACATGACGGTGAATGAATACTATGTGCGGTTTATGGAGTTAGCACAATATGCTTATGCACTTGGAACAGATCCTACCCTCCAGATTGTTAAGTTCATAGAGGCTTTGAGGCCAGCTATCTTGGAGAAGATTGTCACATAACCCTTCAGCAACCTTGTTGACTTAGTTGCTGCAGCCCAAAAAGCAGAGGCTTTTCTTAATGATCGGTCAACAACGAGGGATCATGCAAGAAACAAGGGTAATGGGAGAAAGATGAATAAGAAGAACTAAGGACAATGGCAAGGGCAGAATTCTCAGAACAGTGGAAGTAGCAACAGTAGTGGCTCTTCAGGGAAAAGTCGCTATGGACCTTATGGTTATTTTAATTGTGGACAACAAGGCCACCAGAAGAAGGCTTGCCCTTACCGCTAACAAAAATCTCCGTTGTCTCAGGGAGGATCACAGGGAAGTCAGAGTGCCTCAGTTCCTTTTCAGGGCAATCAGATGAGACCAGTGCAATCTCAGACCAAGTCTCAAATATTCTCTTCCACTCCTTACTAGCAGCCTTATGGATCTCAGTACCAACATCAGTATAGGCCACAAGGTTCGAGCTACAACCAGGGCTATACTCAGAATTTCCAGACTTCACAAAGTTCTGGGAACCAAGGAGGACGTGGATATGCTAGTACCAGTCCAGGAACTAATAGCAGTCACCTAGGTCAAGGAAGAGGAAACAAAGGGAAAGGCAAAGCTTCTGGTCAAGCTTATGCAGTTGCAGAGGTAGATGAGGCTCATGACCACACTAGCAGAGGTGTTGTTGATGGTATGATTCTCATTTCCCACTCTTGGGCTCATGTCTTATTTGATACTGGTGCTTCTCATTCCTTTATCTCCATGTTGTTTGCATAAATGTTGGGATTGGAATGTTCTGTGTTGGATCATGTGTTGACTTTGGGGACACCCATGGGTGGAGTTACCGATGTTTCTACTGTCTGTCGTGGTTGTCTTGTTGTGATTGATGGTAGGAAGCTACTAGCAGATTTAGTAATGTTGCCTTTGCAATAATTTGATGTGATTCTCGGCATGGATTGGCTTTCCAAATACCGAGCAACTGTTGACTGTTTTAATAAAAGAGTAACTCTTTTTCTGAAGGATGGGTATCCTATTATCTACTAAGCTCATTTGAATTCTTTGAAACCAAGTCTTATTCTGAAAGCATGCTTAGGTGGAAGGAAGAAACTAGAGTGCTATGGGAATTTATTTGCCATCGATGGTGAGATGGGAACTGCCGATCAGTATCCTTGGATATCAGTGGTTAGCGAATTTCCAGACGTTTTTCCTGAGGATTTACCGGGGCTACCACCTGATAGGAAAATCGAGTTTTGCATTCATTTGATTCCCGGAGCTCAGCCAGTTTCTATTCCAGCCTATCCCATGGCTCCAGTAGAAATGACTGAGTTGAGAAGTCAGCTGGATGATCTCTTATCAAAGGGATTCATTAGGAGTAGTACCTCTCCATGGGGTGCTCCTGTTCTATTTGCCAAGAAAGCTGATGAAACATTTCGGCTCTGTGTAGATTATAGAAAACTAAATCAGCTAACAGTGAAGAACAAATATTCCTTACCAAGGATCGATGAACTGTTTGATCAACTTGGTGGATCTAGATTCTTTTCCAAAATTGATCTCAGATCCGGTTATCATCAGTTAAAGATTCGAGAGGAGGACATACCGAAAACTGCATTCAGGACTCGTTATAGACAATTTGAGTTCCTAGTTATACCGTTTGGTCTGACTAATGCTCCAGCAGCATTCATGGACCTTATGAACAGAATTTTCAGACCTTATTTAGATAGATTTGTAGTTGTCTTTATCGATGACATCTT
>JXTC01000202.1:205474-220931 GCA_002914845.1 Trema orientale
TCTAGAGCTGAAGCTATCATTTCATGGTGTCCTTCCCGTGGCCACTAAACTCCATGCATATATACATATACATATATTTCTCATTTTGGCCATTAACTAGCTCCACTTTCGTTTCTTTTTTCACCATTATTTTATGGTTTGTTCTTAAAATCACCACATCACCATAATCTTTCCTTTCTATACTTCTAAACCGTGACCATCTCTTGGTCTTTTAACTTTGTTTCAACAAGTATTCTAAGTAAAGAGTACCAAATCATCATTACCCTTTTGCTTCCCTCATAACCCGTCTTTATAGTCCTTCACCTCATTGTTTACCCTCCAAACTCTTCTACACGTGGACACCTTGCTTTCGTATTCCCATCTTAAACTTGGTCACTAAGTTTTCATCACACATACACACAAGTTTTCTAACTCATGTACTTTAGTGATCCTTGGGTACCGAGCTACTCTCCACAATCTCGTGCTTGACCTGTAGCACAAGTTCGAGGTTTTGTGCTCTCTATATTTTTATACATATATACATCTCTTATATCTCTACATTGGCGAGAATTCGTATTGCTGCTCTAAGTGCAATCAATTACTACGCATCCTCTTCCCCATAAAGTAATCTGTAATGCTGCTTTAAGTGTAATCGGTTACTTTACTCCCCTTTTAATTATTGCGTGCATTTATTTAGTGATCTGTGTTGTTTTTCCCTTGCAATCGGTCATACCGCTTTATTTAAATTTCAGCACTTTAATTTCAGTTATTTATTATTATTTACGATGATATGGCTGGACTTTCTGCCTCGTAATTCTAACCCCTCTAATTAACTAAAACTGGCATATAGACGGTATCGCCTTCGTCAGTTTCTAACTATTTATTTTTCTGCACTTTATTTCTGTTGCTAATTTCTAGTTGACACTATGGTCGGTTTATTCGCCTCAGTCAACTAGTAATATTTAAATATCTGTCTATTTATTTATTGCATTATTATATTACTTCTAGCTCTCAGTTGACAATATGGTCGGTCCATCTGCCTCTGTCAACTTTTAATATTATTTTATTTATGCTTATTCTCATGCACACGAAGTGAGTCATCGAGATACGTAGGCAGAGTTGTTCTCATTTCAACCGCCTATTCTATTTCGACACGCGGAAGTGTTGTGATGACCCTTTCTGCTGTGCATTCTAATGGTATAACCCAATTATCTTCTTTTTTGTTTTAATTAAGTACAGGTCATACTAATTAATCCAGAGCACAACTCCGACCCCGAACACGCTGTTTGGGTGATAGTTGATCAGATAATAAAGACCGCCCACTTCATACTGATCAGGATTGACTTTTCACTCACACAACTGAATCGTCTTTATGTGGACAACATTGTTCGCTTACATAGGGTGCCGTCAAGCATAGTTTCTAACAGAGATCCAAGGTTTATATCAAAGTTCTGGAGAGCTTTGCAGAGAGCTTTGGGAACAGAACTGAATCTCAGTATAGCTTATCATCCTCAGACAGATGGCCAATCTGAAAGAACTATATAGATTCTAGAGGATATGCTTCGCTCATGTATACTGGATTTTGGTAGAAGCTGGGATGATCACCTATCATTGGTGGAGTTTGCTTACAACAACAGCTACCAAACCAGTCTTGGCATGGCTCCATATGAGGTACTATATGGAAGACCATGCAGATCACCCTTATATTGGGCTGATGCAGAGGAGCGTGTTACTCTTGGGCCAGAGCTAGTACAAGAGACTACTGAGAAGGTTAACAAGATCAGAGAGAGACTCAAGATTGTTCAGAGTCACCAAAAGAGCAATGCAGACCCCACAAGGCGCGAGGTAGAGTTTGACGTTGGTGATAGGGTATTCTTGAAAGTCTTGCCAATGCGTGAAGTCACGAGGTTTGGAGTTAAAGGGAAGCTAGCTCCAAAGTACATTGGACCATTCGAGATTACTGATAGAATTGGGCCTGTTGCTTATCGTCTAAATCTACAATCGCAATTGGGTAGAGTACACAATGTATTTCATGTTTCAATACTCAGAAAGTACATACCTGACCCATCCCATGTTATCCAGTACATGGAAGTGCCTATGCAAGAGAATGTAACTTATGAGGAACAACCAATTCGAATACTAGGAAGAGAGTTCAAGGTGCTTCGTAACAGAGAGATTCCACTTGTCAAGGTTCTTTGGGAACACCACAAGGAAGAAGAAGCTACTTGGGAACTTGAGATCGAGATGTACGAAAAGTATCCTCATTTGTTTAACTTTCAACTTGAGGTTGTACTCTGAATCTTGCCTTGTACTCTGAATTTCAGGACGAAATTCCTTTAAGGAGAGGAGGATGTAAAAACCTCGATTTTTATAAGGGGCAATTTGGTCTTTTCACAAAATTAAGAATTTAAAATAAATAAAATTGGTTAAAGTGTGAATTAATTTCAGGTAAGGACCAAAGTGGAAGAAATTTTCAAAGTGGGGGTCAAAATCAGATTTTTGAGGACTTGAACGAAGACAAAAATTGAAAAATGGGCCATACTATAATTTTAAAAAAAATTATTTTGACCAGCCTATAAGTGACATATGTCACAATTCCCCCAAATATCACAAATCCTTAATATTTTCTCTCTCTCACGTTACTCTCTCTCTCTCTTCCTTTCTTCTTCTTCTTTTTCTTCTTCCTCGCCACCTTCACTTTGTAGGCTGATTTCTCGCTGCCGGTGACAACCCACCACCCAACTCTGGTCAGAATCTCTTCCTCGCTGATCGGCGACCAGACGCAGCCTATCGCCGGCCACTATCGCGCGGCCACCTGCGAAGGAGAGAGGCACGAAGTTGCCCCGTCGCACACGCCCAGGCCGCGACGTCGCGACCAAAATCCGGCCTTACACCACCCTTAGCCGCCACCCACCGCCACCAAATCGAAGCCCAAGATTCCTCCTATGTGGTCGACCCTCCACCATGACCAATTTCTGGCCAAAAAGCTCCGGTGAGCATTTAAAAGTTTTTATGGCATTTTCATCACGAAAAATTGGTATTGGTGCAATTATTTTGTTATGTTCATCCAATGCCCATGAAACTTTAGAGGATGAAAATATAGGTTGAAACAAGATGAAGGGTGGAAAACTTGTGAGAATTGGATGTAAGGATTGAGAGAAAAACGGATATAAAAATTGTGGCGTTTATCTAAATATTTTCAGAAAATGGTATTTTTGTAACTTTTCTAATTAGTTTCTAACTAAGCCCAAATTTGAGCTAGAGGCCTCGAAACTGAAATTGGACTAAGTAAGGTCAAGAGACGAGTTTTGATATAAAGCATCAATAGGTTTTGAGTTGACACGAAATTGGAGACACGAGGCTCGGGATTTCGCCTCGATTTGCGTGCCACGGGCCCGAGGCCCAAATTAATTGAATTATATGTCTAACCTAATATTTTTGGGTGCTCTGAATTCAATGGTGACCTCTGTTTCACAAATTGAGGCTTCGTTTGAAAAGTCACCCCTCAAAGTAAGCTCACGGGATCCCGAAACGACCTTCCGAGCGACCGGTTGACCAACGGGAAAATCTACGAGCGCCGATAGCTTAGTCTAGCTATCCCAGCGAGGTAGGGGTTCAATTACCAAGTTTTCAACTTATTTTGTTTTAAATTATGCATTATGACATATTTCTTGAAATTATCGATTTTCATGGATTTTGATGATTTGAATGGATATTTGATGAACTTGTGAATTGTTGAGATATATTGGATTGTTCTGGGATTGGTTGTATATTTTTTTATGCAGGTTTAAAAATTTTGATTTTGGGAAAATACAGCCGTTATGCTGCCCAATTTTCTGTAAATCCCAGAATAATACCAAATGAGTTTTAAAGCATGATTTCTTGATATACTTGATGCATGGTTATTACACACTTTATGATATGTTGTATCTACCATAGGATCACACACTTGAGTTCCATTTTAGCATCATGGTATTTAGATCGCTAGCGAGTTGCTGCAGCGCTAGGTGAGAGACCTAGACCCCTGTGCAGGTTTTGCTGACACACCTCCGGGTAGTGTCAGGATGCTGGGTACCTCTGTTCAAGAGGTATTACAGGACCGTGATGAGAGGATGTGAGCTCATAAATATACTTATACTTAGTTGATTTATGATATGTACAACATGATTATGAACATAGTGACTTTGGTGTTGATTTTGAATGTGAATATGCGATTACTCTTGTTCATTTGCAAATTTGTTTTATAACTGGATTTTGGAAAGGTACTAACCATGCAGGTTTCAAAAGTTGCATTCATACTAAAAAGGTAATTGAATTCCTACTAAGTATGTGAATGCTCACCCCCTTATCTTTCCCCTCTCAGGTGGTGTACAGTGTGACTTGGGCAACTCCGGAGCGGAGTGACTAGGACTGGAAGATTGTTCTAGTTTAGTAGTTGGTAACTACTTAATAACTCATTTTGGAATTGTAATAACATTTAAGGCTCATACTTTGGATTTAGCCTGTATTATCTATTATGCCTATTTGTGATGACAATAGTGATGCATATGTATGTTTTATTACTATTATTAACAGTCTATGTCCAGTGGTGATCACAAACTATGGGAATTTACAATTTGGACTATTTTTATAAACTTTTATAGAAGTTGTCGTTTTTCAACTAGTTGTCGTTTTTCTGAAAAATTGAAGTTTCTAAAATTTTCTAAAACAAATTATGAATTTCTACTTGTGAAATTCCTCTTCTGCCACTGGCCCAGGATTTGGGTCATGACAATCTGTCTATGTGTTTTGCAGAGCTAGCAATCCATGCAAAATTAACACTAGCTAGACAAATTTTTAGTCCCTCTCCTTAGAATCCATGTTATCATTATTTTTATTGTGACAAATTAAAGGACCTTTAACAAAAACGAGGAATAGAAAAACCTTCTACTAGCCTTAATATATTTTCAAGGGCTAGCGATTCAAATCTAAAATTAACCTGAATAGTGAATATGATAGCCAATATATGTTAGAGTTTTTGACATGACTGGCTCCTATATTTTTTTCTGATTGGTAAAATAGTCTCTGAGTTATTATTTTTAGTAATTTAGTCCCTACGTTTTAAAAATTTTGGCAATTAAGTCATTTTTGTGAGTAATTATTAAAATATTGGATAGAATTAAGTATTTTCAAGTAACATATAAAGTTTTTGAATGTCAAAATCAATATTTTACTGATATTAGTTGGAATTGAAAGCCAAAATAGCTAAAAATTAAAAATATTTAACAACATAATATAAAAAATTAAAAAAAATAGAAATTCTCAAAAATTTAAAATTTATCTTAAAATTTCTTTCTATTTCCCTTCCAGGTTAATTAATGTTAGTGAAATACCAATTTATCTCACTTAAACATGTTCAATTTTATGAAAATTTTAATATCAACAAACAAAAAGGACTTGATTGCTAAAATTTTTAAAATTTAAGGACTTAATTGTCAAAAAAATTAACTTATGTATCATTTTGCCAATCTATGAATAACATAGGGACCAAACATGCCAAAAACCCTATATGTTATACTTTCCCTTAATGTTGAGGACTTGTTAGGAAATACAAACATTTCATTGGAGTGATTAAATAAAATAGTGGGTCTCATGACTTCAATTTAACACAGGCTAGGGAACAACAAATGGAATACCAATACTCCAACTGCGTAAGGAGCTATTCAGTAAAGACCATTTTTTTTTTTTCCTACTATAAACTTTTGAAAAAGACTATTTGCCCAACGTCTTTACTCATGAACTCTTTGACAATCCCAAGTATAAGGGAAGGCCGGAAAATTAGTCAATCAAGCCTGAGTTAATTTTCACTTTATTTTGCCCCAGAAAAACCTGTATTTTTAGGATTTACAATCCAAATATTTGGATTTGGATTTTCTATCAATTTTTATTTTCTTGTCAACACAATATTAAAATTATTCTGTTAAAAAAAAATTATCCTCCCTAGACCTAGAAAACTTAACAAACAAATGCAAACCTAGAAGCAATGACAAAACAAAATAAAGTGATCTTCACTTTATCATATTTGTCTACTTATTAAAGAAGCAATATTTATTCTGGTCTTTTTGTTTCTTTGTTTTTTCTTTTTTTTTTGTAAAGATTTTTTAAGTTCATGGAGGACATTAGACTCGAAAAAGAAAAAATAATTATGGAGAACAGATTTGTATTTTGATCACTAATTTTTGAGTAGTAGTGTAGAGTATCATATAGTACCCAATATCACATGATATATTAGTCTATTACTGACTAATTATAGTTATACTTCATATGAGAACCCAATTTATTAATTAGTATTATCCAATAGACTGACACGTTAGGTGGTGTTAGGCGGCACACTCTCACTGACGAAATTCTTTTAATGAGGAGAGGATGTGAAATTCTCCTTCTGCTATTGGCCTGGCTGGGTTTAGGTCGTGACACATGTGTCTCATAGTATTGCTCTTAATTTTTGCCAGATATGTTGAGATTTAAAATTCAAAGTGATCATGTCATCATCATATATATAGTAATAATTTTTAAAAAAAAAAAAAAGTGGGGCTTAACTAATGACCACCACTTACTACAAATTAAAAGAAAATAACACGCACACACTCTACCAAGGCTTGAACCCCTGACCCCCCCAAACTCACATACACATCCCATAAGTCTTGGACCAACTGAGCTAACCCCAGTTGGCAATAATATTTTTTTTTTTTAAATAAGGGCTATACAAACTTTTATTCTTAAGTTAGAGATTAATGTGAGTATTAATCAAGCTAAGTCTGTAATACACCTGTTAGCAGATCACCGATTAATTTTGCGTAACGCATTAGCAAAATTAACTTTATTGGATAAACATATATAGAATGTTCACGATGTCTCAATCCTTCTAGAAGATTTAGAACACCATCATCATATCTTCTGTGTGTAGATCATGTTTACCTAATAAGAAAAATACTTGGATGAGGTTCGTCATCAAGTTAATTGCTTTCCTATACGAAGATTGTTCAAGATCTGTATGGTTCTAATTTATCACCAAGAACAATGTACATAAGTCAAGCTTCGTGGAAGTTGATTGACTAATGTCACTCAAGGGATTGGAGGAGCAGCATCAATCGGGAAACATTTTATTATACCGCATCTGAATGCATCCCAAATAGTCTTATGGAAAGGGAATTGGTTATTTTATTATTATTATTATTATTATTATTATTTGTTTTCTTAATTTTTTTTTAATTTTTTTGAGGTCATTACAACTAGAAGAGAGGTCGATGTAATTAGACCATAAAGGTATGAAATCAGTCTTGATAATCTTCTCAGCAGAATCAAATCAATCGTAATTAAAATTTCTAGCTGTAATCTTAAACTCTATAAGAATCTTTCTAAGCTTTAGATTATTAAATAGTTTTCGTCACCATCACTACCTATATATAGGCATGCCAAGAATATAAAAATGAGGTAAACCAATTAAGCAATGTCCTACTTTCCTCATATGCTGCTTATATAAAGTCCAAAGGCCAGGTGTAGGATAGGTGACTCACCAAAGTCACTTGTGCTTTCACAAGTTTTTAATACCGCATTACCCTAAATGGTATCCTAGAAACTTCTTTATACATATTAAAATAGGTCATTACCAATAAAGAATACACAAAAGTAAGCATTTTAAGATTGAGTATATCAACACCTGTTGGTGACTCATTAGAGGAGAAGCCGTTTTCGAGGAGACACCAACTACCCACTAGCTTTCCCCTTAGCTAGCTGAATCAGGAATTTAGTTTGCATTCCCAATTAAAAAAATATTAATTTAGTAATTATTTATCATGGACAAAATGTGGCTTGTATGATGTTTATGGAATCGTGCTATATAATTGAATATATATGGTCACTGATATCATCATCATCCAGCTAGTACGGAATTAATCCACTGTTTGAGAAGAGGCCAGTTGGTTTGCTCTAACTGGGTAAAAAGAATAAAGTAAGAACCTCTTTCATGCACCGTGTTCTTAACACGTGGCTTAAGCTGAACAAAAGAGATGTACCTGGTTAGTGATCATGATCAAAAGGTGAAGTACTCAAACTGAACTTCGATTCAAAACCCTATCAAGGATCTTAACTATCTAGTGATTGTGATATCATCAAGGTATATGTCATATTCAAAATATAGAAAGTGACTTATATATATATATGTCACATTGAGATGAATATATAAAGGTATAACCCAATTGCAAGTTCTAAATACATCTGGTTTTGCAATTTGATTGTGTCATACAACTTGGGGACAGCATACGGCCGAAGTGGGACTAGCTAGCTTGCTATTATTATTGAAACTATGGTATCAGCAATGGGTTGGGGGATTCAAGAGCACCAAGGGTGGAGGAAAGGCCCCTGGACTCCCGAAGAGGATAAGCTACTCACTGAGTATGTCAACTTGAATGGTGAAGGAAGATGGAGTTCTGTAGCTAGGTGTGCAGGTAGTAAAATATATTATATATATATATGTATGTACATATATCTGATTTTCTTAGTATTATGTACACATTAATTACTCTGAGCTAGTCTAGTTAACCATTAATTATGCACTGACAATAATTAGTAGTGCTTATTACTTTGTTCAATTGCACTAAAGAATAACATACACATGATTACTTTATAATTAGCACTGACTTTAAGCAAATGAATTGGCTTTTCTTTACAAGCTTTCTAATAACGTCCTATAATTAAGCTAGCTAGACATGCACTGAACTCTTCATACTGGGTTCATGCACTCAGGATTGAATAGGAGTGGGAAAAGCTGCAGGCTAAGGTGGGTGAATTATCTAAGGCCTGGTCTTAAAAGAGGCCAAATAACACCACAAGAGGAAGGCATCATCATTGAACTACATGCTCTGTGGGGTAACAAGTAAGTAATTATATTTATATAAATAATGACTGAATGACATATAGATACACAAAATAACACCATCCTTTTATGTCTCTTTACTACATGTTAATTACTTATTTACTCACATATGTTTGTTTCTATATGTTTGTATAATTATACAGATGGTCAACCATAGCTAGATACTTGCCAGGGAGAACTGATAATGAGATAAAGAACTTCTGGAGAACTCACTTCAAGAAGAAAGAGAAATCATCTCGTAAGCAACAAAAGAGAAGGTCTCAACTTCTCAAAGATCAAAAACTGCAAAAGGGTCACAATAATCATCATGATCACGATGATCATCATGATCAGCTACCCGGCCACGTGGCGGCCATGGACGGGGCGGATCAAACAAAGACTAATCAAGATATTGATCATCAGGCACGAGATGTAACCATAAAGCACGAGAATATGGCTTTGACTAACAACCCCAGTTCGGATCAGAATATTAATGGTTCTCATAATCAGATTATTCAAAGCAGTTTACCACCTGTGAATGTGATGTATCAAGACGATGCCGTTTCGTATTCGTGGTCCGACACCACAGCAGATCAGGAATATTATGGCCTATGGGGCGGTCTATGGAACCTAGACGATCAGCCATATGGTCGTACGAACAACAATAATAATAATAATAATCAAGGCACAGCTGGTAACTATTATTATTACGGAGCAGCTGGGGACCATATTATTAATCATTCAAACAAGAATATCATACCAATTCAAAACCAAGCTAGAGCTTTCTCTTCTTATGGCGGCGGTGCATTTTTCTAAGGAGAGCTAGATAGCTAGCTATAATATTTATGCTAATTAACTAGCTGGCTAGGCTGGGTGTAGATTAAATTTATTAGTTTATATGAGGGAGTAATTATATGATAATTATTAATGTATGTATTTAGCTTGTTAATTAGTCATGATTCCATAAGCATATGTGTAACACTGTAATAAAATTTGATTTGGCTATTCTAAGTTAATATATACACGAACTGATCGATCGTGTGGTACTAGTACTCTCATATAATAGAAGAATTTTTAAATTAGGGCACTTGCATTTTTACAGAATTAATGTAGCACACAGTATTTGCTATATTGTATGCTTCTATCCGTATTTAACTTGTTAATTAACCTCTACTTTTCCACTAATTTTTTTCTGTCTCACACAATGATAAATGAAAAACGTTGGCCAAAAATTGTTGTGTATGTTTGTATAGCACTGAGTACACCGGATACGTCTATAGCTAGTACGTACTTAACATGGGTACTTTTTTACATTATTTTTAAAATATGGGTAGTTAACTATTTGACTAATTTTGATTATTATTACCAATTTTTTGACTGAGTGATTTGTAGTATAATTTTGACCAAATTTAACACAAATGATAATTTTAATTAATTTGATTTAGCAAAATACATTTTTGTATTCTTTAACTAATGGGGTCGATCGAAACTGTTATACATTTATAATTATGATAGTATAAAAATATATTATATAACATACGATTAAATGTAATGTATATATATATATATTACAGGTGAGTGTACGTACAAATTGTGGACCAGCTGACCCACATTACATATTTATATATATATATATATATATATATTGGTTGCCAATCCAATAGATTTTTATTTTTTTTTAACCTATGGGTAGATATTTTTTTAAACATCTAATGATGATCGAACGACCATAATGAGATGCATGAAAAGATGTGCATCATTAATGTTATTTCTCTCTCTTACTTTTAATTATAAAAAAATGTGCATGATAAATTTCCATTAGCCAAAATGATATATATAGATAGAAAAAAATATACTGAATTGATGTCCGTATATATTATACTATATACTTTAAAAAATGTCTTTTGTGTTTGTTGTGTTATTATCTAAATAGGCGCCATGCAATATGATAATACGTGGTAGATAGAGAATTTTGTTATACACATAATTTGTATTTGTTACGGCCAATAATGGTAAAAGAGCAAATAATTGGATTTTATACAGATATATATCCACGTATCATTAGCTATAACAATATAATAACATAACTTCTGGATCTTCATTTTTAACTTACGCTGCAGTATTTGATGCTTTATCTTGTCAACTTAACAACTCTCCGTGTTATATTGTTAATTATTTCTGCTCAAAGGTGCCCTTGCAATTTGCATGTGCCATGCATGAAGTTCACTATTATTTATACTCGCGATGATTGATTAGTTTATTTCTTTCGTATTAATTTTTAACAGAATATTATATGTCTATTCCATATAAAAAGTAAGGTATTCTATATCGATTTATAAAAAGGTATTTCATAATGACTGCGTACTCAACGAACCATTAGCTAAATAATTAATTCATTCCATCTGAACATGTACGTATACGCACGCATACAACATATACAATCTACTAGCTACCTATATCTTGCCCCTACAGGGGTTTTTTTTTTTTTTCAAAACGCTCCTTTGCTTTGGTGCTTTAAGAGACCGAAAGAGCAGAAAACCACAAGTTTGACGCATTTCCATCTCTTTTGCCGTCGAAAACTGCGAAAGCCGGCACTTATATATTACTAGCAAAAACTAAATAATAAGTATGAAAACAAATATATAACAAAGTTAAATAAAGATATATTTAACTGAAAACAAAAAATTTCCTTCTAAGAATCGAACCGTTGGAATTCGATGGCCTTGGGGAAGATGAGAGCTACTTTAAGTAGCCTCACCTAATTGGCGCTTGTGGCCTTGCAGTACCCTCATGTAGTTATACTATATTCAATTAGGACTAAGTAGTCTTATCGTCTTTGTGCTGATATTCCTTAATGATATTTATTAGATTTGATAAATGCTCATTTTTTTATTCATAATATCAAGTTTAGATGTGTACAATATATAGAAAGAGTACAAGATACAGCATCCTGAAATCAAGCCTGAAAACATGTAAAAAAATAAACTCCCTAAATCAAGGAAATAAAGAGAATATTTCAACACTCCCCCTCAAGTTGGTGCATATATATCACACATGCCCAACTTGTCCAAGAAACTTGAGAATAATTTCCTTGAGACTGTTTTGGTGAGGATATCAGCTAGTTGATCCTCTGATCGTATCCTAGGTAACTCCACAATCTTCCCATCCAACTTCTCTTTTATAAAAAATCTGTCCACTTCGACGTGTTTGGTACGATCATGTTGTACTGGATTATGAGCAATATCACATGCCGCCTTATTATCACAAAATAGTTGGATAGCTTGCTCTGATAGATAACCCAAATCTTGTAAGAGGAGTCTTAGCCATAACGCCTCACAAAGTCCGAGAGCCATACCTCTGAATTCTGCTTCTGCACTTGAGCGAGCTACAACATTTTGTTTCTTGCTCCTCCATGTCACAAGATTACTTCCTACAAAGGTAAAGTAGCCAGAAGTCGATCGTCTGTCATCTAAAGAACCAGCCCAGTCGGCATCAGTATATACTTTTATGCTTTGATAATCTGTGTCTTTTGTGAACAATATCCCTTTTCCTGGGGCAGACTTCAGGTATCTCAAAATACGTGTGACCGCATTCATGTGTTGTTCTCCAAGATTATGCATAAATTGACTTACAATGCTTAAAGCATAAGCCAAATCTAGTCTTGTATGCGATAGATACATCAATCTTCCTACAAGTCTTTGGTATCTCCCCTTATCAGTTGGAATCTGGTTGGACTCGAAACACAATTTTAAACCTTCTTCTACCGGTGTATCAACTGGTTGACATGCGGACATACCAGTCTCTTGTAATAGATCCAAGGCATATTTCCTTTGGGACATAAATATTCCTTTATTAGATCGGGATACTTCAATCCCAAGAAAGTATTTTAGAGGGCCTAGGTCTTTCATTTCAAATTCTTTGGACAAATATTTCTGCAAAGCTTTCCTTTCTTCATGATCATTTCCTGTAACCACCATGTCATCAACGTATATAATGAGTGCAGTAATCTTACCCTCTCATTTTTTTGAGGAAGAAGGTATGATCTGAGTTGCTCTGATGGTAGCCAAATACTATCATGGACCTCGTGAACCTTCCAAACCATGCTCTTGGTGATTGCTTTAAACCATACAATGATTTTTTTAACTTGCATACCTTTTGTTTGTGTTTTTCGGGTATCATGCATCCTGGTGGGAGATCCATGTAGACTTCTTCAGATAATTCGCCATGAAGAAAAGCATTCTTCACATCGAATTATTGTAATGGCCAATCCAAATTTGCAGCTAAAGACAGCAAGACACGAATCGTGTTAATTTTGGCAACAGGTGCAAATGTCTCTGTGTAATCAATCCCGTAGGTTTGAGTGTATCCTTTTGCCACTAGCCTCGCTTTAAAGCGCTCGATTGTACCATCAGCTTTATACTTCACTATGTAAATCCATCGACATCCAACTGGTTTCTTTTCTGGTGGAGGATCAACGAGTTCCCATGTTTCATTTTTTTGAAGAGATTTCATTTCTTCATTCATAGCTGCTTTCCATCTAGGATCAGTCAAGGCTTCCTGCACACTGTTAGGAATAGATACAACAGATAATTGATTCACAAATGACATATTTGATCTTGACAAACGATGGTTAGACACATAATTACTCATGGGATATTTTACTGTACTAGATAGGTCAGGCTCATATGTGGGTTTAGGTATACCTCTGGTGTGACGATGTGGTAATTGTTTTCTAGAGGGCTCAGGAATATCCCCAGCAAGCGATTGGTTTGGTGCATCATTGACAGATTCCAATTCAGGTTGAGTTGAAGCTATTTCTTCTGTCAGTTGGTTATGGCTATTGTGGTCCAAAGAAGAACCAATGAGATCCAAATCACCAATATCCGGCTGATCTTGTGTATCATGATCAGTATCTTGAGCGGCTTGTGTGTCATTATTGTCATGATCCAAGTTTATACCTCTTATATCCAATGTGCCTATATTCTGCTCCCCGCACTCAGGAACATCATCATAATCTAATGTCTGAATTTCGTGATGGTAATTCTCCCCCTGAAATCCAGACTCAGAGGTAAAATACATAGTATCTTCATGAAAGACGACATCCATAGTGATAAACAGTCGTCGTGTAGGAGGATGGTAGCACCTGTACCCTTTCTGATGAGTGGCATATCCTAAGAAGGCACATCGCAGTGCTCAAGGAGATAACTTATCTCGTTGGTATCTGTGGAGATGTACAAATGCTACACAACCGAATACATATGGTGGTAAATTGGGAATAGTCGGAGCTACCACTGCATTAGTAATTGCTTGAAATGGTGTTTGAAACTTGATAGTACTGGAGGGCATCCTATTAATCAAGTATGCTGCAGAAGCAAGAGCTTCCCCCCAATATGATAGCGGCATATGAGCTTGGATTAGCGAGGCACGAACCACTTCTAACAAGTGTCGATTTTTGCGTTCAGCAACTCCATTTTGTTGTGGTGAATTGGAACAAGTAGTTTGATGTATAATACCATGTGTTTCCAAATATTGTCGTAGGTCAGAACTTTGGTATTCGCCTCCATTATCACTTCGGAGAACCTGAATACGACTGTTATATTGAGTTCGTATCATGTTATGGAACTTCTGAAATAATGTGTTTACCTCACTTTTGGATTGCATCAAACATACCCATGTCATCCTGGTACAATCATCTATGAAGGTTACGAACCAACGTGATCCACTTAAAGTAGTGACTTTAGATGGACCCCAGACATCAGTATGTAATACCATAAATGGTATTGGACTTGGATTCAAGATCAAGGGAAAAGAAATACGATGACTTTTGGCTAATTCACAAACATCACATCGAAAACTAGAAGTATCCAATTTGGCAAATAAGTTCGGAAATAACCTTTTCAAGTACCCAAATGAAGCATGTCCAAGTCGACGATGATGTAACCAAATTTCAGATCTCCTTTTCTCTTCCTCAGTACTATTCACTGTCAAAACTTGATGCAGTTTAGTCAAAGTTGCCGACTTTAAGTCCAAATAGTACAGATTGCCTCGCCGAACACCAGTATCAATCGTTTGCCTTGTGTGGATATCCTTAAAAAACACAAAACTCAGGCCAAAAAATCACAACACAAGATAATGTTGTAGTTATTTGGGAGACAGACAAAAGGTTATAATTAAGTGAAGGAACAACTAACACAGAGTTTAAATTCAAAGAAGGACTAAGAGATAAAGATCCTTCTCCAACAACTGGAGTTGAGGTACCGTTAGCAGTGGAAACGAATTTCTGTGAGGAGGGTCTAATAGAGGAACAATTTTTTGAATCAAATGTCATGTGGTCGGTAGCACCAGAATCAATTATCCATGTATTATTATAAACAGTTGCGGAAGTATGAAGTGCCTTACCATCTTTGTCTGCAGCAGCTACTAAAGCGGAGGCTTCCTTGAAATGGTCAATCCATGGATCACAAATTTGATCCCACCATTCCGTACCAAGAAATGTTTGTGAATGACAACGATGAGTTGAACTAGTACCACTCATCATTTTTTTCAAAATTTTTTTTTTTTTTTAAATCCTTCACTTCCTCCTTT
>JXTC01000202.1:222655-238989 GCA_002914845.1 Trema orientale
TGTCCATGATTCGGGCCCAAATACTAACGTTGTCCCCCACCGAAAAAAAACAAATAAAATGAATGGCCCATGCAGGTCTCGAACCTGCGACCTTCGCGTTATTAGCACGACGCTCTAACCAACTGAGCTAATAGGCCAATTTGGTCTTTTGTCATAAAAGAATTTACTTAACGTATATGTGAAATTTTTGGATAAGATATTAAGACATCATACTATCTATTTAATTTTTTTGCTCATAATACCATACTGTATCCAGTACGACCAGACCAGTATCTAATTTTTGTTCAAGTAGAGCTTAGTAGATAGAATAGAGAGCGGAGAGCAAAAGAGGAGAAAATGGAGAACATAACAGCAAGCGAGGTGGCGGGTTTTGGAGTTGGGGCTTTCCTCCTCTGCGCCACCATTGCCGCCCCAAAGGTCGATGCTTTCATCTCTGCCTCTCAGCGCAGGTATTTCTCTTCTTTCACCCGACACTTCCACTCCACATTCTTTTTAATGTTTCCCATCTTTTTGATGTCACACACACACACATCTATGTATACATACGTATAGATAGAGATATTTGTGGACTCTGTAAAATTGGATGAAAATTCTTGATTTTTGTTTCTTTGTTACGCTCTCTGTTGGAATTTCTAATATATGTCCTATTGCATTTTGAGGCGTTGGTTCACTGTTTTAGTTGGCTTTCAAACACATATTTAAAAAACTCGAAGAACCCAATTGGGATTTTAGTGCTGTTTTGAAGTTGGAGCATGTGCTTTGACAGTTGAAAGTGTAAAATTGGTAGCAACTCAAGTTCAGTCCAACCTTTTAGAACCCCTGATATGGTATTCCCTTTGTGACCATCGTATGAAATGGGTTTTTAACGACCAGTAAGGGAAAGTGAAGTAAGCACAGAAATTGCAAAATTTATTGGCAGCTAAAGAGATATGAATTAGATGGAAAAGAACAAGAATGAATATATGTTTTAGACCCTTTTAGAAAAAGAAACAATTTAATTAGTTTAACGCTTGAATTTGAGCGGTAGCAGTAAGTAGAAAGAGCAAGAGAGAGAATGAGAAGAAAGAAGTCTTTTAAGAATAAATGGCCTCATATATCATATGGCAATTCTTGAGACAATTACAGGTCATCCTTTTATGTTCTTTAACAGGGGATCTTATCAATCATGCCTAGTTTCTGGATTCTTTTTTCCCCTTATGAGATGTTCCAAGCTTCCTTTTTCTGCTCACCTATGAAAAGGCCGTAATTGTTACAAATATACAGATTTATGGCTAGCGGCTTATTTCAAGTACCATATTATACTGATATGATATTATGATCAATATACGCTGCTTTCTGGAAGAATAAGAATGAATTTAAGTCAAGGAAAATTGACAATTAGGGCTATTTTCAAATCATCTGTGTGAGCTAACAGTCGAATGCTACGGCTATCTCTACCTTGCTAACAATCTCATTTTCTTAAGTCTCTAGTTTCTGATTGCTGTTAATGATTTAGATTTCCTTTTCTCCTTTTGGCCTGAAATTTTGACGAGTCACTAAACTACTTATTTAACACCTTAAACTGCTAATTTTTCGTCGGATTTCATCTATAAAGGTGCTTGTGTATTTCTCAGTTCTTATGTAATGTAATCGAGTCTTCTGTAGCATTGTTCTCTCTCTCTATATATATACATATATGAAAGGCCACGGATATAGTCCCCTCGAAGGGACTAGTCCCGTTCATATTTTGGCCAACACAAGTCATATTTTAATTAATCTGTATTGGCCAGAACATGTCCTATGTAGGTCAAAACATAAACGGGATTGGTCCCGCCAGCGGGATTACATCCATGCCCTATATGAAAATAAATGATATATATACATATGGGCACCAATTCAGTAGGTATTTTTTTTTTTTTTACCTATGCATATGTATCAATTTGGCCAATGAAAATTTATCATGCACCTTTTTTTATTATAAAAAGTAGGAGAGAAAAATAGCATTAATGATGCACGTTTTTTCATGCATCTCATTATAGCCATTGGATCACTATTAGATGATTGATCCAATGGCTAAAAAAAAAAAACCTTCACATAGGTATAAAAAAAAAACTTACGAGATTGGCAACCTATATATATATGTATGAAAATAAATGTACGTATATATTTGAGAGTTTTGGTGTAATTCTTAATAAAACAAGGCATAAACCTCTGAATTTATTTTTACTAGAAAAAATTGGATACATTTAGGGGAAATTTTCCAACATATTTTTGTAATACATGTATGGCTTCAGATATATGTAGATATATTGATGCAGTTTAATTTCTCTGTGTTGTACATATGACCATTCAGTTCTTTGGGTATGTGCAAGAGATGTGGCAATCTGAGGATGATAGCATGCACTAAATGTAAAGGAGCTGGATTAGTTAGAGAGGGCTCACTATTTGGCTTAAGTCTAGTGGATGAACCGAAGGAAATATCTACTGCATGCCCAAATTGTCAAGGCAGAGGTCATTTTGGCTGCCCTGATTGCTCTAAATCCTCAGTTTAACAGTTACAGGTCATGTAAAATCATTATTCTCTATCTACTTCTGCTTTGATTAGACATATTTCTTCTTCTGGCTGCAGTCATGATGCATGTCTAGTTTGGACCACTTGTATACGATAAAGAAGTTATAAACTGCTTTGATAACAGAGATCTGCAATATAGAAGTTCGTCTTTTGTTTGGAGCAAAAAAAGAAAAGTTCATATTTTGTCATGCCAATTCTAGTCTGATTCATATCTTGGAATTACAATGGAGTTGTGAATAAAATCATTTGTGGCTTGAATGTGTCATTTTCTTTTCGTATCCGTTCTAGTGAATTGGACTTTATCTGATTTAAGTTCATCCTAATCGGACTACAAAAACTCATGACTGTTCCGCTGCCAGAAAATCTCCAGTACAGGTAGTTCTTATCCTCTTCACGCTTAACATGGTATAATGATCTAAGAGTAGTTAAATAACACCATGGTGATCTTTTTCCCATAGTGATGGTTGTTTCACAATTGACATGATATTGGGTGGTCCAAACTCTAAGGTCAATCGTTCTAGATCAGTTAGTGAGTTACACTCCGGTGAAAATGTTTCCAATTTTTTCATGCTTTCCATGGTAAAGTTTGGCTATGGAAAATGCAATCCTCTACCGCAGTTATGATTGTAAATAGCTATAGTCTCTGAACGTTTATGCAAAAGTACTAAGAAGATATTGCTAGGTCATATAGGCTTAAAGTTCAAGAGGTGGTCCCTTGGCAAATGCCTCTACTTTTTCCCAATTACAGCAATAACAGCACAAAGACTATAAATTCTACTTTCGAAGCTGCTGAGTGCTAAGTCGTCTTTGAATGGAGTCCAGGTTAGCATATGCTTTTATCCATAGTGGAACACAAAGTTATCAGAATATGGTAACAAGCGAAAAGTGAGCATCATAATTTGGAACAAAATCTTAAGACTGTTAATCAACATAAAAGTAAATATATAAATAACAGGGATGGGAATATTGATAAATAGATGGTCTCAGATTCATACTTTTTTGGAGTTCATGACACATTAGAAGCATTTTCTTTAACTAATTAATGACACTTGACCTAGAATTTTGCACAATCTCATGGTGTCAAATTCGAACTTTTTAGATTTTGAGACATTATCATAGTGGGGTTTTCATATACGGAAGTGGGGACAAGACGAATTTCCTTGAGATGACATATTCATATATTGGTGCAAAGATGTTGAGAAGCGACAAGGCACACTGAACCACTTCTTGCCCAACTCTTTTGCCAATACGATAGCTATGTTTGTGGTTAGAATGAGTTTAAGGTACTATGTTTTGATAATGACTTATAGGACGTTATGTATCTAGAATATATAGTCATATTTGGGTTTGGAACATTATCGCCATAAGTTCAGTTTTTTGTTTTACCAAATTATTACACATTTACCCCCGAATTTAATAGTTAGGATGTTTGCTCGTACCATATATAACAATATGTTAACTGTTACTAGTGTTGTTCGTTTAAGATGTTTTGACTTTTGAGTCAATCACACCAAAAAATAAGTAAGTTTTTTCAGACGTATTGAGATTGTAAAGGATTATGCAAGTGAACTTTAATATGTGACTCGTGGAAGAAACGATATCAGATAAAAGTGCTCTTCTAAGTACATAAGAAAAAATATCTAATAGTGCAGTAAAAGCTGTAGCAGAAACCCGAAAAGAAAGAGAAGTTCCAAGAGCGCAAGACCAAAAGATTTTTGCATTATTTTCATCATTTTTCACGTAAAAGGCTGCCACCATTGGTAAAAAGGCTGCAGCTCGTGGTGTTGGAGATGAAAATATGTAAACGGAGGAAACTGTCATATTCATGTCACGAAGTGAAGTGAAATCTGGCAACTATCAGTTGGTTTAATAGAGCTCTTTTTTTTCTTTTTCTTTTTTTTTTTTGATAAAGTTTAATAGGGCTCTTCATGGACAAGGGTTTTTTCTTTTGTTTTTTTTTTTTTAATGATTACTATAATTTTCATTTTCATTTTGTTTACCTGGTAGTTAAATTTTTTTTCCCTTAAAAGGGCAGCTGTAAATTCTTTGGTATAGGGAGTTGTTGGGCATCAGAATGAGAATCTTTCAAATTCCCGTGTGAATATGAAATCCAAAAAGTTGAGTTAGTCATATTTCATGGTAATACAAAACTCACCAAAATGGGTCCTCATCTGAATTAGTGGATCTCATAATAAAATCATAATTATTTCAATCATATCTTTTCTTCTAGATTCTCATTGTGAAAACCTAAATTTTTTAAAGGGCAAATAACTAATTTTGAGCTAAGGGTAAAATGGTAAATTTGAATTTTTGGATTAATTAAAGTAAAATGTCTGAAATGTATTTGGACACTTTCAGGTCTTGCTTCGTTTGGGTTTAAGTGCAAAGAAATTTAAAAAATAAAGACAAATTTAAATACATAAGGGCATAAATGAAAGGATTTTTGTAAAATCTAGGTTGAAGTGAAATTAATGTGAATAGTGCCTAACAACTCAGAAGCTGACACGTGGCACTACAGCTTTAAAAATTTCTTTTAAATCCCCAATCTTTCTTTTCTTTTCCTACGAAAACTCCCAGCTCTCTCTCAATTTTCGAAAAAAATGGCGGAACTGTGCCCAGCCACCAGCTCTGGCACCAGAGACCCCCTCCGGTGACATGCCTATCCACCTCGTCTCTAGCTGACGAAGCGATCCACGGTGGTCTTGTGGCTGCACGTGCATCGTAGACGGAGCTGGAGCTCCTCGAAACTTCAGCCAACCGCGACGTTTTTCTGCAAAATGGCCACTGTCAGCCGCCGATTTCCTTCACTATCAGTACATCCGGCTCTAACTCATCATCCCCCTCGATGATCTAAGACCGGCCCGGTGGCGTAAAACAACTCCGGTGAGCTTTTGAATCATTCGGTCGATTTTTTAAAATTTAATTTCGGTATTTTACAAATATTTTGGATATCTTATGATTTTTTTTTTTTTTTGTGATAGTTAGTGAATTGTTGGAGGATTTAATATAGAAAAACGAATGATTGCTTCTGTAAAAATAATTTATGACTATTAGAAATTTCATAAAGAAAATTGGTATTCTTATAATAATTTTTTAGAAAAGAGATTTTTTGGTAATTATCTTTGTAAACAATTTATTTTGATCATGATACTTTTATGATGTAAAACAGGAGTCTGAAACAAGAACAAATATGATTATTTCGTCATAAAATCAATATCCGGAAACGTGTAAAATTTGGAATTGAAAATGGATATTTTTCCAAATATTTTCAAAAAGTGGTATTTTAATAACTTTTTGATTTTCATGGCCATTTAAGGCTCCGGACCTCGAAACTAAATTTTGACTTCAAATTTAGACTCAGTAAGGTTGAGAGACGAATTTTGATATAAAATATTACTATATTTCGAAATGGCACAAAAATCGAAATTTCGTGGCTCGTGAATTCAGTATTGACCTTCGTTTATCCATTTGAGGTTTCGCTGGAAAAGTCACTTTTCAAGTTAATTTACCAGAATCCCGAAATGACCGTTCGAATACCCAAGTAACCAACGGGAGTTTTATTCAAGCGTCATTAGCCTGGTACAGTTACCATATTAAGGTAGGGGTTCAATTATCTAATTTTATACTTGACTTGATTTATAATTGCATTATAATTTATTTATGAAAAATTGTGAATTTTTACGACGATTGGTAAATTGTTGAAACAAATTAAATTATACTGGGATTGGACTGTGTGGAATTTTATACATATTTATAAATTGTGATTATAGGGTAATACAACGGTGTGCTGCCCATGTTACAATAAATCCCAGAATAATGCCGAGTGGGATTTTAAAGCATGATTTGATTAATTCTTTGATTCATAGTTATTGTGAACTGTTAAATGTTGTACATACCATAGGATCATACATGAGATATATCTTAGGCATCGTGGTGTTTAGTGGGCGGCCAGTATCCCTGCCCTCGGTGAGAGCCCGTAAACCCACGCGGAATTTTTTTGATTATTCCCATTCGGTAGACATAGGCATTCAGTTGCCTGTCCGGTTGGGTAGGCATAGACACATAGGTAACCGTCCGATTTTCTGGGATAGGTATCAAGCAAAGAGTACTTAGTACATATAGTATGAGTTACTCTGATTCGTGATGCGAGGATGTGAGCTGATGGAATAGGATGATTTATGATATGTATAATGATGTGGTTTTAGTTTTTATTTTGAATATGTGAATATTCTAGATATCAATTATTTTTATAAACTTGGTTTATAAATGAATTTTGGAAAAGGAATTAACCATGCAGATTTGGTGAAATTGCATCCATTTAAAAAGGTAATTGAATTTCTACTAAGCATGTGAATGCTCACCTCCTACTTTTCTCACTTTCAGGTATTTGACTATTTGAGGTAGTCGTATTGATAGATAGACAAGCTGTGCAGCTTGTGTATGCAGTTCTACTCTTAATCTCTACTAGGTGTTTGTACTCTGCTAACTTTCTTTCTTGTTCAATTATTTAGCCAAGATTAATAAATTTACTAAATGGATGTATGAGGATGGTTTTGATATTAATTTGAGAACTTGGAATTATAAGTGATTTAATATAAATTATTTTGGACATTAGACTAAAGTTTTCAATTGAACTTAATCCATGGTTTCTCTCAACAATTATTCAAATGAGATAGTTAGAAATTTTCTTAAACTTTATCAGGTATTTTTCTTAAGTAATTAAAAACTAATAAGAGTTTGAAATATTGTGGAATTCATAATGATTTAAGGACCAAAACGAAATGATCTAATACTCGATTTCTCCTGAATTTCGTAAAACTAATATTTAATTATTATTTCACCTAAAATTACTAAAAGTCACGGATTTAGATTTCTGGTCATGACATGCATCCTCCATGTGCAACCAAATATAGTTTTTTTAACATTTCCAAGAAACTTAATAAAGATTCTAATGCACAACCAAACACAGTTATTCTGGTAATAATCACATCACCTTTATTTCCCTATTAATTTGAAAACTTGGAACTCGTCATACAAAACAGTGCATAGACATTTACTACATTCATATTCCATGTTCCACGCTAAAAAAATGTATGCCAATATACTAAATTTAACACACTTTTTTTCGCATTTTGCAATTTGCATTTTGCTCCAATAAATGATTAAAATAATAATAATAATAATTATTATTATTATTATTATTATGATTATTATGATTATTATTATTATTATTATTATTGTTGTTGTTGTTGTTGTTGTTGTTTTTGTTGTTGTTGTTGTTGTAATTAAACACTACTTTTATTTACAAAATTTTTGTTTTTCAATATCATTTTTTTTTGTTATATAATTACTAATCATAAAGCTCCGCTTCAACTACTAATTTTCAATTGCTCATATTCTACTTAAATGGATATTCTACTAGTTACAATTACTAGTTACAATTACTCATAGGGTTTTTAGCATATTTGGTCCCTATATTATTAGCAGATTGGCAAAATGGTCCCTAAGTTAATTTTTTGGCAATTAAGTCCTTAAGTTTTAAAGAATTTGGCAATTAAGTCCTTTTTATTTGTTGATATTAAAAATTTCATGAAATTGAATATGTTTAAGTGAAATAAATTGGTATTTCACTAACATTAATTAGCTTGGAAGGAAAATTGAAAGAAATTTTAAAAGACATTTTAAAATTTTTTTAGAATTTCTCTTTTTTAATTTTTTTATATTATGTTATTAAATGTTGTTAATTTTTAGTTATTTTCCTTTAAATTCTAACTAATGTCAGTAAAATATTAATTCTGACATTCAAAAACCTTTGCATGTGATTTGAAAATGCTTAATTCTATCTAATATTTGAAGAATTACTCATGAAAAGAGCTTAATTGTCAAAATTTCTAAAACTAAGGGACTTAATTGCCAAAAATAATAACTAAGGGACCATTTTGCCAATCACAAAAAATACGGGGGCCATTACTCATATTAAATATAGTGAGTAGTTCGTCAAGTGTCATCTTAAAGAGAGATTTCAATGAATCTTCATATGATGAAGACGGGTAAAGAAAGTTATGTAACTCATAGCATTACAACTTCATGTGACACAATATTCATCAAGATTATGTGCTAAAATTAACATAGTTGAATCATCCACTTGTGACTCCTCTATTTTGTACCTTTTATGAAATATTTAGATATCAATATAGTGAATGAGAGCTCTAATTTATATGATTTTAGTGAGGATAAAGTTGTAAATAAAATTTAATAATAAAAACAAGAAAAAAGTATGATGTTTAAAATCCTGTCATGCATATTGTAAAATATATAAATATTTTATTATTTTAAAATAATGAAAATATTATAAATTATAACACACATTAAAATTTGTGATGCATGTTATAATTTTTGTGCTATATTTGGCAAAAGAAATAGCACATTCTAAAAATAATGCTAAATATAGCATGCCACTGGAGATATATATATGGTTGCCAATCCAGCAGGTATTTTTATTTTTTACCTATGTATAGGTATTTTTTTTTTAACTGTTGGATCATTATCTAATGGTGATCTAACGGCTATAATGAGGTGCATTAAAAGACATGCATTATTATTGTTATTTCTCTCTCATACTTTTTATAATAAAAAAAATGTGCATGATAAATTTTCATTGGCCAAATTGATACCTATGCACAGGTTAAAAAAAAAATACCTACCGGATTGGTGCCACATATATATATTGCTCCATGGATGAGTACTTTAACAAAGTTGAAAATGACTTACTATAGTAAGTCATTTTTACCTACAACAATTCTCATTCCCATTTTTTAAAGAACCCTCTTTCTATTGAATTAGGAATAAGATTTGGGAACGATTTTTTAGGGAAAATAATTTGGAGTGATTTTTTAAGGAATTATTTTTAATCAAAATTATCAGTATTTAATATTTTGATATATATGGTTATTTTTTCCGAAAGTGTTTTGATAATAATTTTTGAGATACACGGTTTGGTCTTTATTTTATTTTTTTAATTCTTTTTAGGGATATGCAAGTTTTTATTTTTTAAACTAATAAACGGTTAGTTTTTTTTTTTGGGAATAAATACACGTTAATCATGATAAAAAAAATCACGTTAGTCTTTAAAAAAAATAATATTAGTTCCCTTAAAAAAATACACAGTTAGTATTTCATTTTTTTTTTGAAAAGTAGTATTTCATTATTTTATCTATTCTGAAATTATAAAAATGAATTTAATACATACACATATATAAACTAATATTATAAAAAATATCAAGTTTCATAAATGACTCCTTATCAAAGCAAATTTTTTAATGCTTGCACCTATTTATGACTCTATAATAATAATAATAATAATCATAATAATAATAATAATAATAATAGATCCAAATGCCAAGAAAGTCCATTAGTCTATTAGACATATTTTAGGAGTAAGAGAAAATATTATGGGTATGACTAACTTGGGCCTAAAAGAGCTTTTGTAAATTTTTACTAATGATATTTTTAGCAGTATCAATGCCTCGATCTTAACCCTATAGTTTAGAGTTCTTGATTATGAAAACACCATTATTTAAGAGTTTTTGATGGTTAAGAAAGTCTTGACTATAGATCAAGATGTCTTTAATACTCCTAAAAAAGTTAATTTCAAGAGAATGCACAAAAAAGTCATTTTAATTAGTCCAAGTTAGTTTTACTCATATCATTTTCTCTTGAGAGCAACGAAGAGTGAGCAGAACTACCTGTACACTATTTTCAAAATTCTGAAAAGATTAGAAAAAGTGATCATGTAGAGTATAATATATGCAAAAATAATATTTTAATCAATAATAATCAAATCATTAATAAAAAAAAGTTGATTGTTTTATTAAAAAGTAATCTTTTATAAAACACGTGAAATGAAAAGAAAAAAAAAGAAGAAAGAACATGCGGGATAACTATTAACACATTTAGTAGTTAATNCAAATTGTATTGATGTGTTTCTAAAAATAATACATGTGAAAGGGAATGAAATAAAAATATAAGAATTAAACATAGAATGGGAATCAAAAAAAAAAAAGAAAGATGATTGAAAAAAGAAAAAAAGAAAAGTCCAACTCATAGGTCATAAACAGGTTGCTAATATTTTTAATCATAAATAACTTTATATATATACATATTAATTAGATTTTTTTTTTATAAAATTACAAATATTATTATAACCATTAGATTAAAATCCAATGACAAATTAGAGTACCAATCCATAGAACAAAATAAAAAACTCCATTGAAACATCATCATATAAATATATATATATATTTGGCCAAATTTTAATACCTAGTATTAGCATGAAATATAGCATGCGCCCATTTGTAGATGCTCTTATCTACTAAGCTCATCTCCTATGTATTTATGCAAAAAAAAAGTGTTCATAGTACAGTGTTTAACATAACATGTTGAATTTATAGATCATATTAAATTTTAATATGTATTATTTTTTAAGTTATATCTGAAATATAAAGTAGTATGTCGTATAATTTATGTTAAATTTAGCATGTTATTGGAAAAATTTTTTTTTTTCTGTACATACTAAAATTTAGCATTGACATCATATTCATTGGAGATGCTTTAAGACCATTTTTAATGGAAATGTTATTGCCAATGGTATATTTGATTGAAAAAAAGAAAAAAAAAACATAAATATATGACAACTTTTGAAATAAAATAACGCTGCATGGAAAACTTTAAAAGAACGTTACGCAATAGTTCTCTTCATTTAGAATCAAGTTATAGGAATTTTGATTTTTGACCTTGTGGAAAATCTAATCGGTCAATTAAAAAATCTAGGACCTTTCAAAGACCGTACGTACACATGAGAAGCCCACACATTCGAAAGGGCAAAAAAGTAAAAGTAAAAATTTGGCTGCCCAATTATTAAGGGGCGCGCAGAGCAGAGGGCAGAGATAAAACGCTTTAAACTTTACTCGGCACGCGTCCGACAGAGTCAATAACAGCAGATAATCTGCTGGAATCTGTACCTCCGCTGTCATATCTCGACACGTGTAGGGACCGCCAAGCTCACTGTTCAGATAGACGCCATTGCCGAGTGTACGATGGCTGCCAAAGGCCTTTCTATCAAATCAGAAACCGACACGTAATCAGATGAGAGAGCTGCTGTGACACACCAGCAGTGACATTGGAAAGTGGTGACCTGTAGTAGATCAGACAAATGCTCAAAACGTAAGACGAAGTTCCCATTGAAACACGTGTTTATCTCATAGGTTTTTCTTTTGACTTCGGGAAATAGCTTTTTCCTTTTTAACAGTTTTTTTTTTTTTTTGGATCAATGGGAAGAGCATTTAATACGAATTTGATGATTGATTTGATAAGCTTTATTTTCCTACAATATTTCATTTTGTGAAAAATGAAATGAAATAAAATTAGTCTTTCTTTCTTTCTTTTTGTGGCGATCAAAAAATGCCTTATATTTCCCATATGGAGTGTTGCAGTAGTTGAGATGTACAAAGGGCTGAGAGTTGAAAGGAAAATCACCCATCTTTTCCTTGTTTTGAAATTGGATGCTTGTCCAAATAAACTTTCCTCATTTGGTATTTATATCTGACGTGATGGAAATTGACCAATTTACCTATCTACCTCATATTATTAAAAACAAATTTTCAAATTGCAAAGAAATAACTACCGTTTTGGAAAAGAAACAAAAACAATTCACTTTTACAACTTGTGTTTTCACACTTTATTTAAAGGGCGCGTCTACAGTAGGAGCGTCTTTGCGTAGGGTCCTATCTATACACCGTTTGATGGGAATCTGTGTATAAATAGATTCTCCACAGATTCTCGTTATTCCCCACAGATTCCCATCAAATGGTGTATAAAGGGTGGCCCTACGTAGGGGCGCCCCTACTGTAGCCCTCCCCTTATTTAAATTATACTGTATATTTTAGTTATTATCAAAATTTATTTTTAGGGCGCGTCTACAGTAGAGGCGCTCCTACGTAAGACCATGTCTATTCACCGTTGGATCGAAATCTGTCTATAGATAGATTCTCCACAGATTCCCGTTATTCCCCACAGATTCCCATCCAACGATAATTAAGGCATGACCCTACGTAGGGATGCCCCTACTGTAGCCATCCCCTTATTTTTATATTTAAAATTTGTTATAAATTTATATTTTGAAACTAATTTAGAGCAGTTAATTTATAAAAATAGTTTTAAAAAATTCAAAATAAACTATTAAAAACTGATCTGACAATAAGTTTATTAAATTATCTTGGTAAATTAAATACTCTAAATTAGTGTTAGGGTATAAATTTGTAACAAATATTAAATCTAAGGGGTCAATATTGATAATAACCAAAACACAATATATAAACTGAACAAAGTGTCAAAATATAAGGTATAAAAATGATATGATCCCCATCAAAAAAAAAAAAAGAGAAAAGAACGTACAAATATGACATCCATATCATCCATGCAAATTTACTCTCTTTTTGTATTCAATCTTATTTGTAATATATTCCGCATTTTGTTTTTTCTTTTTAGTTCTATGCATAATAAGAATGTCTCATTTTACTTTAGAGATAAGTATTTTATGTGTATGAAAAGTTGAAAACTAATTCAAATTCCACTTCGACTCCTAAATTTAAACTGATTTTATGCTTATAAGTCTCATCGTTCAAATAGAGGTTGGAGACAAAAATTGAGACAAAAAGCATAATTCATAGTAGCATAATATGAAATTTGGAAGTTCATGGACACATTGAGATAAAACCAAAGTTTAGATCGATACATTCTGAAAGTTATGGACAACAATGATATTTAGATTATCTTTTAAGGACTAATAAATTGATTAACCCTTCGGTTTTTTTCTTTTTTTTTTTTTTTTAAGGAACCCTTTGCTTTATTATGGTAACATAAATATGTCATTTTATTACTGTCCAAATGAGAAGTAAATAAAATAGATCAAGTCCTATGGATTACGGTTGGCACTTCATGCTTGCTATAGAGAATAATTAAAGGGGCGCGTCTACAGTAGGGGCACCCCTACGTAGGGCTCTGTCTATTCACCGTTGGATGAGAATCTGTATATAAATAGATTCTCCACAGATTCCCGTTATTCTCCACAGATTCCCATCCAACGATAATTAAGGCATGACCCTACGTAGGGACGCCCCTACCGTAGCCATCCCCTAATTAAAGAATCATTTTTTTAGCAAAGAATACTAAAATAATTATGATAATTTGGAAGCTATTTTGTTACTAGAACCTCTTATGTTATATTTGACTGTTCGAATTGAACATAACCTTCTTAATCTGAGAATTATATTTGAGCTGAGAGAATGGGAAAAACAACTAATTTCCAATTGTTATTATTTGCGCCAAAGAAAAACATGAGGTAAATAGTTTAATAAATTTTATTTGTAATCATAAAATTCACTGCAAATGTACCCATTATTTTTGTTTTCTTTTTCTTGCTTGAAAAGGTCTTTAAAGTATTTCTTAGCCCAACGCTTGAAGCAGAAGTAGTTGAAAGAAGATCAATACCACACGCTTAGAATATTGAAGCAGAATCAGAGATATATATATATATATACATATAACTCTCAAGGAGGTGGTCGAAGTAGCAAGGTGCTCTTCCTTAAGATTTTCTCTCACTTAGGAAGAGTGAGAAAGATCAAGGGTTTGAACCCTCACATTGCCCTTGGAAGCCCAACCCAATAGAAGTGGCTTTGGGATTGATCAACCACCGAGATCTCATCTGTCTTTTTTTTACCATATATATATATAATGGTTGCCAATCCAATATGTATTTTTTTCTTTAAATCTATGTGTAGGTATTTTTTTTTAGCTATTGAATCATCATCTAATAGTGATCTAATGGCTATAATGAAGTATATGAAAAGATGTGCATCATTAATATTATTTATCTCTCTTATTTTTTTATTATAAAAAACTGTGCATAATAAATTTCTATTGGCCAAAATGATACATACGTATAGGTAAAAAAAATTACGTACTGGATTGGTACTCATAAAAAAACTGTAAAGGTACACGGCTCATAAAAAATAAAAAATAACAAAATGACAAAAAAGAAACACTCTTCTAATTACATGCATATGCACTAAATCGAAAACTTTATAGACCCAAGTTAAAATTCAAACTCTTCTATCAAATAAACACATACGCATATACTTTTTCTTTTATATTTTCCTAAATGGGAAGAACTGAGCAATTCACTTATAGGACTTGATCTTAAAGAAGGTCATTTGACAATTTCCTCGCATTAGTATTTTTGGTTACAGAATCAATGACTAGTCTTAATTGCTTAGAAAAATGTATCGTTTTCTTTTGGATATCCATACAATATTTTAGCCTGTCAAATGTTTATATCAAACTTAATGATGGAAATTTTCTTTATCTAGGCCATGCACTTGCATGGAGTTTTATTAGTTTTGTGCCTTAAATGTTAAATCATTGTATTATATACATACACATTTCTATATTTTTTTTTTCCCTAGTGAATTTACAATTTGCAGACTAGGTATAGTAGGTACCCATTGTGGAATGAGGGGCTGGTGCAATATTTGTACACAAAATCTTAAATTAGCTACTACCAAGTACCAACATTTTGCAGGTTTTGGTAATTTTAGCTTTGTGAGGGCATAGTAGTCACATAAATAGACTTTCCTAGCTTTTTTTTTTTTTTGGGTTTTCATTTCTCTCTTCTTGCATAAAAAATCTTTTACATAAAAACGATTTGAACGACTAAAAAATCGACACGTGGAGATCCATTTTAAGGTTGGTGACGACGTTTTGATACTTCATAAATCAGAGAAAAAATCACAACCCAGAAACCTCACGCTCCAACCTTAACCCATTGGCGTCACACAAACGTCGAAATGATCCACAAGATGACATAAATAAGAAGATACCTTTATTCCAAAAACGCGCAAATACACGCGCGCTTTCATACGCGTGGTGATGAAATTTCCTTAACAAAAATGAAGTGACAAAGGGCTTACAACTGCAAAAGAGGTCTTATATGAAACTAGGAACAAGTATAGAACATCAAACCTAAAATTTTATTATTATTATTGGCCATTTTTCTTGGTGTAGATTGCAAATCCTAAGGTTAAAAACCAAAGAGAGAAAAGAGAGAGAGAGAATCCAAAGCTAAGATAGAAAGAAAATTATAAAGCAATACTATTAGCTTATATATAGATATATATAAACTCTCTTTTCTTTCATTTCTCTTTCTATCTCTCTAGGGTTTCAAGCGTGAGTATCCAACTTTGTGTTGTGTTTCACAAATTTGGTTACAGTTTGGTACTGACCCAGAAAAGAAGGCTCAGTAGGTATACCCAAGAGAGAAGAAGAAGAACAAAACAAGCAAATAGTATATATAGATCATCAGATCGATCTATTGAGATCTTTTTTTTTTTTTATAAAGAAAAAAAATAAGGCAAGTATTTTATAATTATTTTTATTTTCTAAAACTAAAAAAATAAAGGAAAGAGGAAGGGGAAGGTAGCTAGGGTAGTAGTAATTAGTGAGAGATTATAATATTGAGGAAATTAATTTATCGATATATAGATAATATAATTAGATCTGATCATATGGGGAGAGGAAGAGTGGAGCTGAAGAGGATAGAGAACAAGATAAACAGGCAGGTAACGTTTGCAAAGAGGAGAAATGGGCTTCTCAAGAAGGCTTATGAGCTCTCTGTTCTCTGTGATGCCGAGGTTGCTCTTATCATCTTCTCCAACCGTGGCAAGCTCTA
>JXTC01000202.1:245706-281290 GCA_002914845.1 Trema orientale
CATATACATATATGCTTTTTATGCACTAGAGCTACGTGTCATTTGGCGTGCTCTCCTACTTGATTTTGCAACCTAGTATTTATGCTTAATCCTATGTTTGTTGATGACCAAGGAGAAATCCCTCCTTAATGATTTAAGCTGGGAAACAGCGCCTAAATAAACAAATTATATCTTTCTCCTTCAATTTAGGGCAATTCAATTATGTCCTCACAAAAACCAACAAAATTTGGAGCAAGTTGAAGTTTTCATGCTGGCATTATTAGTCTATATATTGATTTCCTGTGACATATATAGCTAGCCTTTTGTTTCACAATAAGAAGACATATACTTGTATTAGACTATATCAATATTTTAATTTAATTATATGAAAAATGTGAAATTAAGTAAATTCAGTTGTCATATTGAGACAGCATGAGTAGACCATGTCAGGACCGTAAAAATTTGTTTGTCCTTCCCTTTACATAGATCGTTAGATGTTTCATTAATGTTCAGATTTCCTAATTTGATGGTTAATTAAAGATGAGCTATATCAATACAAATTTATATGTGGTGTATGTGGCAGTGGCACGGTACTGTGTTGGTTTCATGGGAAGAAGTAAAATTACTAGTAATTAGCATTATCTCAAGTACATCTTAACTAATTCTTCTATTTACTACATTTTCTTCTTATGACAATGGCAAGTCTATATCTTATTTTCAATATTTTTGCATGAAAGTCGTTTAGTGCAGTTCAACCATGATTTGGTGCACAGTTCTGAAAATGATATTGAAAAGGATTTGAGTGTAATGGATATATAATTATTTTCAGTTATCTATATTATATATAAATTTATATACTGTATGGTGTATTACTCCAATCTTGGACACTACTAGAGTCTTCATTCCCCTAGACTGAGCGAGTATTCTTGCCTCTCGATTTAAGCTCTTTTGTCATTTAACAGTTTCAAAATATAGCAGATAGAAAAGTTTTGTTGGAGGGTAGGTATATACTGAAGGGCTGTGCATGTGCATTATATCTGCAGAGAAAAGACAAGTGACTAATATTTCTACACTACAGCTGGTGAGTGAAGCCAACTAACGCATAGAAACATGACCTGGATATGAAATGTTGGATATATATGTCTTAGTTCTTGCATGTTAATCAAAGTTTCAGGCTGGATTTTGCCTTGGTATGCTGCTATATTTGGTCATCTTAATCTCTGGTCATCTTGATCTGTTTTATGGTACACTTTAGCTAACCATATTGGCCAAAAGATACACTTGGGGGTAGGTATTATCACTTGGGGATTGTGCAGGGCTATTTGAAAGCTACCTTGGAAATATTTAGAAATGACCGAGATAAAGCTGTCTTAGCTAGCTAGCTACTAGGTTAGGCATTCCTTGTAGTCATGTTTATAGAGAAGCTAGCTAGCCAATTGCTGTGAAGACAAATTAGCTTCTTTAAGAGTGAGAAACATGAATAGGAGATGTGGTGGCTTTATTAATTAGGTTCTTTCTTTCGGTCTTTTATTAGCAGGAACGGACTTGTGTCTTAGAGGTTAGAGCTGGTTCTAATTCTTTTGGTTTGCCTTATTGTAGGGGTGGTTGTAAACTAGTCCTCTCACATTGTCGTTTGTCACAGAAGAAGAAGAGGGGGGGGCCAATTTTCGTTACAGTATCCTGAAAATGGTGCGCGTTTGAAATTCCTCTTCAGTCTTTTAAGATACTAGTTATAAAAGGATATACATTGGATATATATATATATCCAATGTGTATATATATATATATATATATATTATATAGTTGATGCATATTAAGTATGGAGATTTGATGCGTCTTGATCCATCTGACCAAGCCTCATTCTTCATTGAGGTGATAACCACGATAGAGTCCACTTCAATAGAAGGGGTGGATATGTCGCCCATTCCATTAACATTTTTGCAATACTACTTTTTGCTAAAGTGCTATGAATGATTAAACTTCTTTTTCTTCTTCTTTATCTTACCTTTTGCTTGAAATTGAGTGATTGGACTTGTCCTAACTGGCCCAGTAAAAATTGTAACTTTCAAGCTCAAATTACTACCCAAAGCTCACCTTGCGGAGCAATTATTTCCGTCCTCGCCACTGTTTTACACGCATAAATGCTGCCTTAATTTAATTATAATTTTCCAATGGCTAGAACATTAGGCATTTTTTTTCTGTTATACAGGGTAACAAACAGGAGTTAGGCCATCACTATATTAGTTCTCTTGGAATGAAACTAAATTCTCCATAATTTCTAGCAAAATAAAAAGAGGCACCAGTTTTAAATTTAACTTATACCATATTAGTCTCCTCTTAATTCTATAACTCTTAAACAAATATAGTCGACTCGTTGACTTTGATCTTAGGCAAGGATATTCCCCTTTCAGGAATAACTTATAAAATTTCTTCGGTCTTTAATTTGTTCGTTTTTCGTTATATTAACATATTTTGATTGTTGCATATAAGCCTTACATTTATATTTCAATTAACTAATAAGATTGGGTGATTCGTTTGGTGACTGATTCTATTCCCNTCTTAGTCACTCTTTACAATAAAAAATTAGAAAAATAATGAATCTTCCATGCTACTACCATGAAAGCTAAGTACTGTGGGAGCGAAAGAATTGTTCTGTTTATGGCTCTGTTATATATGCCCCAAAATATAAACATTTAAGACATAAATGGATACTTTTAATCAGTGTGTATATAATATATATGCATAAAAACTACAAAAAGTGAAAATCCACTTTAGGGGAACTTATTGGTCCTACATTGAAGTAAGAGGCATTAGGCAATCCACAAAACTTAATTAAGTTTGCCACCTATATCTGGTTATTTATGCTATAGGATACATCATTGATGCCCAATGCTATATAATATGTCAATTTATCAGTAAGTAATTATAATTAATAAGTTGAGTCTCACGCGAGTCCCACCTAAAATGTAATTATAATCAATTCGTGACAAATTGATATATTATGTAGCTTGGTATTCGACACCATAAAATGGTCATAGCATTACTCTATTTACATTGCACCCTAGGCCTTAATTCATATTTATTACCTTAATAAGTAACGAAGTCAATGTTTATTATTCTCTTTCTATGTATGTAGAACAAGTGGCCATGGCACTTATTCTTTTTTTTCCCCCCTTTTTTTGAGGGCACCATGGCACTGAATTTTATTGTGTTATTTGTTAATTTGTCAAATGGTCAGTCGAAATTGCGGCGTATATATATATATATATATGAATATGGTTCGGACAATTCTCCTCCAATCTTTATTTCAATTTTCATGCCTGATTAGGAGCGTCACCTGGTAAGCAAAGGGATAATTTCCACTGTTATTGAACTCAAGGTTTATGATTTTTTTAGAAAAATAATTAATTAAATACGTAATTTTAGCTTATTGCGTTTTATTACTAAAACGAAATGTGCTTCAACAAACAACAATGGGTAAAAAAATTTGCTCCTTATTTCAACAATAAAAATGTCCTGAAAAAATTTTATTATTTCTCCTCCACTTTAAGCTAGTTAGGCAACAGAATACTAGCTAATTAGAGTGTTTAACATTTTTATCGTCTTGCAATCTACATGTTAGGCATGATTCGTATCCATGCAAAATAAATAAAAAATGAATAAATAAATAATAAACTAAAACAAAAGATGACTCTTCCTTAATTAATTTGTTTGAAAAGTGTAGTTTTTCCCTGTAATGTACTATATTGGGGATGGATGCGCATGTGTTTGCCATAGTCTTCAATTCATGCTCTTGAGACCACTATTATTTTTATTATTATTACTATTATTAAAGCAAAGAAAAAGTTATGGTTTACTGTATTTAGCCATCTACTTTTCTAATCTTTAGTAATACTTATATTATAATTGCTTTGGAATCTTTGCTTTGGGAGTGACATAGGGCAAGAATGTAGTTCTGTCGACGGGATCAGTCTCGTTCATATTTTGATCAATATATATCATATTTTGACCAACACAAATTGATTAAAATATAATTTGTGTTAGCCAAAACATGAACGGGACTGATCCTCTCGAAAGGATTATATTTATGATTATATTTGTGGCCTGACATATATATATATGATGACATCTTGAACAAGGTCTGACGAAAACATCTGAATTGGTGGGAAGCCCTTCACATTTTCGTGCCATCAATCAAGTATACTTTTTTTTTTTTCTTTTTTACTGCCTGAAATCAGTAGTAAAGTACTTGAGACATACAGTGATAATTCTTACATTTTGTTGTCACCATTGTTAATTTGATTAAACCAATGAAAATGAAAGCATTCAAATGAACGTGTAAATGTAACAAAGTTAAGATTAAAAGGTTATTCTTGCCTCTTAAGTATGGGAAACTTTTTCCTTTACATTTCTCCCCCATCTATTGACAATCTGGGTTGTTAATGGCTTTCCCAAGTAAAGAAAAATCATGCTGTGGCATGAAAGAGAAACCATTTGTCAGAGTTCAATTTCTTTCTGCATGCGTTTTATAGATCATAAATATAATCTGGCATAGGATGAAATGCATACAATTTATTGCTCTAAATTTCGGAAACTAACAGAAATATCCAGTTAGATAAAAAAAAAAATGATATAAATTTCACCCTTCCTTTTTAATTTGGTCAAAATTAAGTATTTGTTTTTAATAAAAAAGACGAATATACTCATACCTAAACAACATCAATTAACTATTAAAAAAAGAAAAAGAAAAGCCTCGAACTAAACCAAATCAAGCAAATTAAAATTACCACAAAAAGAAAAGCACTTTTTAAAACTTTATTTTTCCAATTAACAAGTTTGTCAGGAATGTTTGGGATTTCAATAACTGACGTTGTATGACTACCTCTTGTGATCCATAAAACTAACTTTGATTGTGGATTAATAAATAATTAGGCCAGGTTTAATTCATTGGCTCTTGGTTGATCTCATGTAAGGAATAAGGGCGAAAAAATCCCATAATTTCAGCTGCAAAGGCCAGTGTGGGATCTCAACTGGTTCATTTTGAAGGATCAGCGTGATTCAAGAAGCATGTCTAATATCTGTGGAGAAAATGGCACTGCCCTATGCACGGCCACCAAGAAGGAATATATATATATAAGATTAGAAACTTTAATTTTTTTTTTTTTTTTTGGCTCTGGATTAGAAACTTTAATTGCTCATTGTTTATATTGATCTAATCTCTATCTATCTTTTTTCTTTTTTTTCCCCCCCTTAAATTTTATACTTGCTTTTTAAGGTTTGTGTTTAGAACATGATGGTCCCCATATATGGTCCAAATTTGTACAGATAACTTAATGCTGTAAAGGATTTAATTACTTATTTAATCCCACTGGGGCTCGCTGCGTACGATATATGGTCCCCAGCATTCTACTTAGGTTTATGGACTTGGAGATGCAGAATTTTTCCACATAAAGGGAAATGTGCAAGTTTTAATGGGATCACTTTCATTGGAATTTCAAAGGTCCGTACATAAAAATAACATACTAAATTTGCAATCCCACTTACCAACAAATTAAGATAATATAATTTGCAGTCCAACGTTCAAAAGGATATATATATGGACCACATTATACCATGTTTTCATAACATTATCGGACCTAGCTACAGTCTTTTTTTCCTTATTATTCTTTCTTTACTTTCAAAAGACATACATATATACCCGATTGTGGGTTATAATCAATGTATGTGTGTGTATATATATATATGTCATATTATATGGGGTTAGTATTTGGACCTCTCTATATATAGCTAGTAATAGTGATGGATGCCCTATGGTCTTAATTGGAAATTATTGTGGTTGGTCTTCGGCTTTAATTCTTTGGTTTGTCTTTATGCCACGCTGCCTGGGATTCTCTCTCTCTCTCTCTTTGTTTTTTGTTTTTTTTTTTTTCCTTTTTTTTTTTTTTTTTTGCCAATGTACGATTTCATCCCAACAACCTGTGTACAAATGCAAGTGATTGCGCTTGATCACCGAGCACACGGGTCTTGTCAGAACTAGCTAATTAAGTTGATGATATATATACATATGTATGCCAATATTTCCTGATGAACTTTGAATCAATACAATAAATTAAAATGGTAAAAGAATATGGAATGAGAATTTGCCTTATATTTTAGTATATCTAATGCGCAATTAGCAAGAGTTTGAGAATCTACAAGCATAGATCAAATATTCGACAATAATTGATCAAAAGAGAAAAGCTTCCCGAAGATCCAATTCATATTCTTTTATAGTTACAATCATGCTAGCAAGGAACATATATGTACACAGATATACATGTA
This sequence comes from Trema orientale, assembly GCA_002914845.1. Lineage (NCBI taxonomy): Eukaryota > Viridiplantae > Streptophyta > Magnoliopsida > Rosales > Cannabaceae > Trema > Trema orientale. Next base: position 252,007 of record JXTC01000202.1, read on the forward strand.
CATACATGTAGATTCATACCCTTTTCAAAGTAAGTTACAATCAGGCTCCAATGCATATCAACCACGGTCTACCAATACACTATGAATCTGATACTATGGCGCGACTTACTGCATCTTAATATTAATGTGTATATACTTGACACATATATAGTTTTCTCAAGCAATCAGTAATTAATGACACAAATAGGAGATAAAAGTCGGATGATTAACTAAAATTTTGAAACATCGTGTGCCCTAATAAGCTCCATCTTGACTTTTTAAATGGCCTAATCAGCAAAAGTTCTAATTCTTTTTCTACGAGTATTGTTAAACTTAAACATATTCAGTAGTACTAGCTAGTTATTGAAATGTGAGATCGATTTTAAACATTAAAATGTTAAAAAACATTGCTAGAATATAAAAAGAAAATATAAAAACACTTTTAGTTTCTATCTGCATAGTCCCACAATTTGGGGTACTTTGATAGATAGATAGATAGCAGTTGCAAAGAAAAATATTAGTTTAGTAGAACATTTTCTTTTAATTAGAAAAAATTGCTCTAAAGCTAATACCAACTACCAAAGTGTAACTCTGTCTAATTTTCTCTTAATTATTGAGCACCTGGGGGAGGTTACAGGTAGCCAAGATTTATGTATTTTATTTATATTGACTCCATTTAAGAAACAAATTAATTATATCTAACTTCGACTTTATGGTCAATGAAACAAAGGTGGGTCTTGATCAAATACTAAAATATACATGTAACTTAGAAGAAAAGAAATTATATTAGAGAAAAAAGAAATAATAAGTGGCAATAATAATAGTGTACGAGTAGTAGTTACGTATAACGGAAAATGAATAAACAAAAAAAAAATGTAGTTTAAAATTAAAACATATAAATAAAAGAAGACAAAATTTATTAATAGACGCAGAGAACGAAGTAGTAGTATATGTAGAAACATAACAGAAGCGGCGTCCCCAATCTGGTCCCTCTCAGGTCCTCATATGGGCTGACAAGATCTCGTACGGACACTCTGTAAATCTGTGGCTCAAATTGAGACATTCACCACAGCCTTCCCCACTCTATCATTTCTCTCTCTCTTTCTTTCTGACTTTTTTTTTTTTTCCCTTCTTCTTCTCATTATAATTCCCTCTAACAAACTCTTCCATAACCCAAAATTATTATAAACCCCTCAAACCATTTTTTGAGGGGAAAAAAAAGAATACCATACACTTCCTCAATTACCTACTATACTCTCATATAATTATTTTTTTTTTTCCAATCCTTAGTAAGTAATAGTCTTTCTCTTTTTTTCCCCCCTTCTTGGGTTATTTTCTTTTATATTTATATATTTTTTAGGGGAAAAAAAAATCAGAAATTGTGAAAATGGGGAGAGGTAGGGTTGAGCTGAAGCGGATCGAGAACAAGATCAGCAGACAAGTAACATTCTCAAAGCGACGGTCGGGATTGCTCAAGAAAGCTCATGAGATCTCTGTGCTTTGTGATGCAGATGTTGCTTTGATTGTTTTCTCCAATAAAGGAAAGCTCTTCGAGTTTTCTTCTGAGTCCAGGTAACTCGTCACTACTCTACCTAGCTCGTACATACCCTTAATATTTCCTGTTACCTATATAAAAATACGTCTATATATTCTACATATATATTTATATACACGGTGATTTTGTTTTTTCAGCTTCTTTGTATATGTATTTTTTTTTTTTTTTATCTGGGTTTGTATTATAATCATCTTGTTGTATCACGCTAGCTATTCCTAAGTCCATTAATATTTTTTTGGACTGTTCAAACACCGCCAGCATTTCGCCAAAAATTATCAACTTGTAGTACTAGAATATGTCAGTTACTGCTAGATTTTAAAAACCGCACTAATCTTTTTGTGTATGCACTCATGTCATAAAATTAGATATATATATATATCTTTAAGATTTTTGCTGAATATAATCATGTGATTTTCTTTCTCACAAGCTGCTTATAATCACATCGATCGTCAGATATAGAATATATATTACGTCCAAACAAAAGAAAATAGGAAACATATCGATGGGCCTGGGAAGTGGGAGGAGTACTGAGTAGTAAAGTCTTTTGTTTTTTGTTTTTTGTTTTGTTTTCATTCATTTTCTTTTCTCGTACGTGTACAGTTATGTTTCACTGGCACGACACTGCAGTTATAAGTCAAGTCGAAAGTGAAAAATCTTTTTACAAAATTTTGAAAGTGACCATGCACTATACACATTTCAAATAGTCCCAAAGAAACAAACAAAAAATATAAAGGGAAAAAAAGAAGTTCCATTTCTTGGGAAGCTTTTATTAATTGGTGTGAAATGAAACTAGTGTGGTAGTACTACAATTTTATTTATATATGTGTATATATAGCTTGTCAAGTTCCAGGTGTCGGACTCCGGTGAGGTCCTTGAGCTACGTGTCATGGTCTCATGGGGTGAAGCGTTTTGTTATAATTAATCACTTGGTTTTACAACCTAGTATTTCGTATGTGTGTACAAACATATACATATATATATATATATATCAGTGTTGGTGGTGCACACTAGGAATGGAAATCCTAAATGTTATAACTCGTCGAAAGGGCTGCAATACCAAAAAATGAGAAAAGAAAACGGTCTAATAAGTTAGTTATTTAAGATTTCCACAATGATCATCTTCCACTTACATATAGTGCCATATACATATATATATGCATTTTAAATATACATATTGCATGATTTTACTGTGATATTTTGGTTTTAATGTATATAATCCGACTGATTTTGATAATCAGTATATGGAAAATGACTACGATTACGAATAATCAGTTATTATTGCATGAACGATTTCCTTTATATATCTTTTTAATCAAGCTCATTAGGTTTTCCCAAATTTCATCTGTGTATGTATGTTGATTGATCATGCTGTCAGCAACACTGCTTAATAGAGGTAGGTTTCCACATTATACAAATCATATCTACGTATTATTTTGTATATACCATGTTATATGGACATATACGAAACATGCACATTGTTATAAGATAATTCATGCTTTTCCTAACCAAAGAAATATAATTGAGGTTTCTTGCACATGAATGGTAATCAAAATATTTTACTCTTAATGATATACTATATCCACAGAGTATATAGCTACGTACTTATCAGATTTGAAGCAATGGTTAATATAGAACGTATTTCTATATGTATGTGTATCTACATATATTAATTGTATCATAAGCAGATATCACTATTAGATATTTGAGTATGTTGAGGAGATCAACTGAATCCAATATCACTTATAATTAGTACCCAACAAACTTTCGCTCAGTTGTTAGCCAGCTTATTATTAATTGTGTACTTCATGGGAAGAATTTGCTGTTGATATTAAGAAGTAATAGATTAATTTCCACGTTATTTATACATACATATGTATACATATATAATATATAGATATAATTTGCCTTGTGGTCTTAAAAGTTATTGTACAATAGAAATCATTACTTGTGTTGATCCTTGAAGTACCTAGTATAAGGGAATACTTTTGGAAGCAATTCATACATAATCAATAAAAACATACTACTCTCAAATAGACCTAGTATATATACGTAAATTGTGCATTCATTCTTTGATCAGTTATAAGAAACTAGTCCTATAGCTAGCTTTCCTTCATATAGCTATACCAGTTTAGAATTAATTTTCGTTATTAATTGATATGGTATAAAGATCATTTCCTCCTATAGGTTCAAATAATAATTTTCGTCCGTACTGGACCTTCCAAGTGAATCAATCGTGCGTCATTTTGGCTAAGATATATCATCACTTTCATAGAAACTTATAGCCTTATTTTTCTTTGTGAATAGGTGATTGTAACATTTAAATTAGTGTAGTTAAGTTCATTAACTGCGATCCCCTTGTGGAATAATAAATTTCAAACTCATACCAAATTTACTCTCGTGACCATTCAAATAAAATAGATTTGAATCAGTTTCTAAACTTCATCCATTAATGCTTGATATAATCCTACAGGCAATTACTTGAAAGTTCAAATCAACACAACCTTTTGATTGGTTTATTTATTTATTCTGGGGAAAAAAAAAAGGAAAAGAAAAGAAAACACATGACCCTTTTAATTCATTGACAATAGCTTGAATAAGATTCTTAACTTGGTAAGCAGTATTAATCATCCTAGTAGTGTAAGATATAATCACTTGATATCATGAATTCAAGTCTCTCTGCAAGATGTGCGCACAAAGAGGATGCCAAACAACTTAAATTTCAGTGTGCCGGATTCATTCAGGACAATTCTTAATTCAAACACCATTGCCTATAATTTTGTTTGTTAACCGAGCATGCACCAATAATATCACCTGCATTTTAAAGTGAGGCCAATGATCATAGGTTAATTTTGTTTGTGATCTTACATTATAATTTGTTGTGTTAGTTTGATATTTTTCCCTATAGTTATATATTACATGCAAATTCAGAATATGAATTATTTCGTATGAATTCGTAATGCAGATTGTATATTTGTATATTCGAGTGGGCTCATTTGTTTGTTTGACACGATTGTGTTGTTATCAAGTTACTACATAAATAAGTTTTCATGTATGAGTTGGTAGGATAACTTGGTCTTCTAACATTTCCTATCTAACTCTAACCCAAACACCAATTATTAATCAAACTGCTTGTAAATTTTAAAAAGTAATTGCTGTTGGTGACTATTAACTCAATAGAGAACCGAATGGTACTTTTATCTTTTGTCTACCATATTGGGATAGGTTTCTAGGATTGATGTCACATACGAGGTTTGATAGAGGGTGCATTTGAGATACCGGTGGATGCGCTTTCCTAAGATTAATTGCATTGGTTGGCACTTGAAAGAAAGATATTGGAAACTCCCGACTAAATTAATGTAGTAGGTGGTGTGTCCGTACTAGATCAATATCTTTATAGAGTTGTATCTCTTTTAGAATTACTGGTGTAGAAATTAGGCCATTTATGCTTTCTGGAGATTTCTGGTGTATATGGTTTAGGTGATATAGATATATACCACCAAAAAAAGATGTTGCACTTCTATGCCAAGAAATAGTGTAGAAAGCCAAAGTCTATCAATGCAAACTCCATATGAGTTTATTGATACACTAGCTAAAGTGGGGAAATATCGTTTCATGTAATGATAACCTCATCTACATAGACTAATAAAGAGACTAATCAGATTTGTTTCATATGAATTTCAAATGAAAAAGAGCTTGAGAAAAATGTTTAAACCATGCCCTGGGGGCTTCTTTTTAGCCCACAAAGAGATTTGTGAAGTAAATAAACATGTGAGGGATATTGAAGAGCTCTGAACCTAGGAGGTATATAATTAGTTCATGTAGATCTTTTCTTAAGTTAACCATGGAGGAACTCATTTTTGACATGTAAGGGATATTGAGGATCTATGAAACTAGGAGGTTATTTGTAGACTGTTTCTTTAAGTTGGCCATGGAGTAACACATTTTTGACATCAAGTTGATATTGGCCATTAGAAACTGAGAACGAGAGCCATGACTAATCTGATTATAGTAGATTCGATAACAAGGCTAATGGTCTCTTCAAAGTCTATTTCAGGGACTTGATGAGTAAACCCTGTTGCTAGCAACTAGTTGGGCTTTAAACTAATCTAAATTATCATCCCCATTAATGGATTTGATTCGAAAATACCCATTTTGAGCCGACGATATTTAAATGAGAGGGACGAGGAATAGTGTCCTAGTTTTATTATGTTTAAGTGCTTCAATTTCCTCCTTAATATGGCAAGAGTCCATGCGGGTGACTTAAAAGGCAATTTTGAGAGTTTTGGCTCAATGAGTTCAAAGAATTTGCCTTTGATCGACACCTTGGTTTGCAATTCAAGGTGTTCTGGGCTCAAGGAGAACATTTCATTTATTGTGGGTGTATACATAGAGGATCATCATTGCAGGTCCAAGTTATCGCCTACAGTAATGACTTGGTCCTACTTTGCTACTATTAAAATATGAGACGATAAAAAAATAAAAATATTAGAGAAACACAAGAGATATATATAGTTCGTCAATTAGCCCACGTCCAATAGCAGAGATGATGAGTTTCCACTAACAATAATGAGGAATTACAATGTGTAATATTGTGTAAACACCCATGACCCATATATACCCAAAGTACCAAAACCAAAGCTTATCATGGTAACTGCTCGGTGTTTGCTAAAGGGGCTATTTAGGATATGTAGTACAAGGATTTGGACTTAGTGAGCTTTGTTGTGTTTGGGACTTTGCTTGATTAGAAACTCATTAATATGTGCTTGCAAGGATGTCGCAATATTACCGCAGGGTTTCTGCAAAGTTGCTGCAAGCTCATCTCTGCCTTGATTCTTCTCTCAGTTTCTTCGATATTTTTGATCCATTGAACTCTCTTGGATCCATCTGAAGGAGTAAATAAGCTTATGGAGGCATTGTATAGTAGAGATCAAGAGATATATATATTAGTTACCTTGGTTTTGCTTCTGATCAGAATACCACTTTTTCTCTTTCCTCTCCTCCCTGAAGATTATCAGAAAACAGCTTCTCCCTTTATAACGTCATTTTCTTGGTGCCCAATACTAAGCCGGGCAAATCTGAATTTCGGACAGAGTTCAAATAGATATTTCCTTAATCAGTAAGATTAGGCATTGATAAAGTTATCCTGCTTTGTCTGAGGCTTCTATGTGATAGTCTTGCTATCAAAGGACCCTTATGTGACAGCCCTTTCTTTTTTTTTTTGTCGTGTGACCAAAATGATTCCCACTCAACGTTATTTTATCTAAAACTAACAAATTTGCCCTTCTAGTCAAATTGACATATCAACACAAGGTGAGAGTTGTCATGTGCCTTGCTCTTTGTGATAATGGAATGCGTATTTGTTGTGATTGAGAGGACTGAGATCTCTGTTATCCTAAAAGGCTATCTCATTACTTATATTATATACTGACACATCAGCAAAAATAAAAAAGAAAAATTCTAATTTAACAGTTATTTTTTAACTTTTTTAAAAAGAAGTAGTTATTATTAATTTGTCAACATCTAAGTGAGTGAGACAATTTTTGGGATGGCAAATTAGGACAGATGATTTCATTCCGTGATAAGGGAGTTTCGACTGGCTCTTATAAATCAATAAAAAAAATTATTAGCAATATTTGCATAAATATTTAGTAGGAGGATTGTTGATATTGGCAGTGCATGATCAGTTACAATAACGTACGTTGCTCAGTAATGGAGGCGTTTCATATGTTTGGCACAACAATAGTGTCTTCAAGAGAGTTGTCCGCACAACAGTCAACGGTCAAGATTTCTTTGCTCTATTGCCCTTAGTATTTCCAATATGTGAAATTTATTAATCCTCACCATTGCCACCATAAATCAGATCTTGTCCTTCATATTTTGTGTTCGAATTTATCTAAGTTGTTGACCAAATATATATGTAATGTGTAAGGTGGCACCTGAGTCGACATAATATATAGTCAGTGTCTGAGGTATCATTCAAATTCAAGCTAGCCAAGGATTGGGGAGTTCTTCCTGATCTTGTGGTGCATAGTTATACTTAGAGCAACATTTTAACACTTATTTGATAAAACGTGGTACATGTAGTGTACTTTTGAGAGGCTTCAAAACTTCCATGTTCAGTACTTCGTGCTTTTTGTTGATGTGGAGTAATTTTTAGAGTGATAGTTTGAGTACTAAATTAATTCTGACAATCGTAATTAGTTCATTGACTTACATTAAACCTTTTATGAAAACCACTGCCATGCACTACAAAAAAAGTCAATATGTGACTCACAAAATTTTTTGTTTTTACTTTCTTCAAAAAAAAAAAAAAAAAAAACTAAAAGTGACATTTAGTCACAGCTAAAATTTATTATGACTAAAAGATAGTATTTATACATAAGTTATCACTGAAATATTTTTAGTTAGAAACTTTTTTCTATAATAAATATATTTAGTCACAATAAATTATAATTTTTGTAACTAAAACTTATAATCATAGACGTTTTAGTTACAATAATAAAATTTTTTAAGTCATAATTTTTTTCACTTCACAATTTTTGTCGTGACAATAAGTGAGTTTTTTTTGTACTGATGACTTCATTTTGTCCACCGCTTGAGTTTGCCGAGACGGAAAGCTTAGTTTGGAATTCCAAGAAAAAAAAAAAGAGGTTTTACTTCAATTTATTTCTTCTTCTTTTTGAGATTTCATTAGCAGCTCATGATTTTGTAGACTATGAATAATTGATTCAAGTTTGAAAATGGTGGTTTTGAAAGCGTAGCTGTACAAAAATCTTTGTATTGAAAAAACCGAGTCCTAGACATTGGTTGCCCCAAGGTAGCAATGCTTGTGACAAGCTAATTTGAAAATTTTCGTATACGTTCGCTGAAGTTCATTTTTTTCATGGTGTGGAAGCTATCCTTCAGAAATATTTTGGTCTCCATTGTTTCCGGCAACAGTTGTTTTTTTATTTTTTTTTTTGACGGAAAGACAGGCTTGCATATTCCACCGTCTTTCCAATCAACCAGATCATTAACAATCCATCAATATTATTCATCAACTGCACAAACTCGGAGTTGTCAATTTTTTCACCTTTTTAATTTGTCTTGAATTTCTTTTGGTGGTGTTTCATCATCTGTGACATGATGCTGAATTTTAGAAACTTAAGACTAGACTTTGTGTGAGACTTTGCCTTGTACATAATTCTTTGAATAAAAGCAAGTGTAATATTATTATTCGCTTAGGCTTCACATAATCAAATAGGCTTATTCTTGGTCAAACTATGCTATATTTTTTGCGTTCTTTATTTATTATTTTTTCTTTTTTCTTTTTGGCTCTTTAGAACTAAATGACTTCAAAGTTTAGATATATTAAAACTATGTTGGTGCTCAATGGACAATGGTTAACAAATTAAGATATCAAGTATTAGGAGTGGTATTTCTTAGTTAGTGTTGAACTATATATTGCTTAAAGGATATTCAGCTTTTGACGGGTGATAAAGGCTGGATTTTGAGTTGACATTAATTTTAGCGTAATTTGACAACCATATGTTTTTTATATATATGGTTGCCAATCCGGTAGGTATTTTTTTTTTTTACCTATGTGTAGGTATATATATATACCGTATATCGCATATTATGTCACAATTTACAGTATACGAACATTTATGTATGTCTCAATAATAAAATTTGTATTTTGCACGAAAGTATAGTTGTGCTCCAAGAATTATGAACGGCGTACGTTAAACTCACAGAAATTTTTTGCGATATTTCTACATGATGGAAAAAAGTTCGTACTTGATATATGGTTGAATTTATCTCGCATTTGATTGTGTTTATACATGAGTATGGTCTTTTACCCCAGTGATCTATGTATTTATGAGCTTCATTAATGGCCTTTGAGCATTATAAGACTGAATTCTTTTCTTCTTTTGAAGCATGGAGACGATACTGGAACGTTACGATAGACACTCTCATGCACAAAGGCAGCTTGTTCCCACCAGTTCTGAATCACAGGTGTAATATAATTGATCTGTATACAGCTTATTACTAGTATTTACTAAATACTGGTTTTCATCAATATATCATAACAATAAAAACCATACATTTTACCTTTTTAGTGCAAATTAGTTAAGTTTGTTAAGTAGCTACAATAATCAGGGATGTGGTCATTGTGTACATGGTATATAGATTTTCTTTAGGTACCTCATTGTTTCCATTTTTATACTAAGTACATGTGTATACATATATACATATAGAGAGAGAGGGAGAGCAATATCAGTCGCTGAAATCATGTTTTAAGTCAGTCTTCTGGGGTTTAAGTAGATATTATATGCAGTTGGGCCTTAAATTGGTATGAAGATTTTTCTAAAGAGCAGAGACAGTCTTGATGAAGGACGTGCATAATTTATGAACGTGTGCAGGAAAGTAGCTGGTGTTTGGAATTCCCAAAGCTCACGACTAGAATTGAAGTCTTACAAAGGAACCTAAGGTACGGCCATTTCATGACTATTAATTGATCATATGTTCATGTAACTGCATGGGATCAGTAAAGAACATCTAATGCTACTTAAGGTACGAAGGTGTAAGCAGTCAAGTCTATGTGGTCCCTGAGTCTGCTACATTGATGTCATTTACCTATCTAAACATTAAAGACAAAATTATCAGCTAAAGTCAGCAGAACAGAGAATTATTTTTAGCCACTAGTAGTACATGCATTTAAAAAAAAAAAAAAAAAACTCGATGCAAGGTAAACTAGTTGGCAAATCCGGAGGAAAATTATTTCTGTCATGGCCATTAGTGATATTTATATATACCTCGGTTTGCTTCCACATGCAATGCTACTGTGTCAGGAAAAACAAAAAAAAACAAAAAAGAGCACATTTGATATAAGATTCGAAACCTATTCTACAAATTCAGAAACAAAACTTTCTATATGAAACTAAGTTGTTTCTGGATTTGTAGAATAGAATTCGTCCTCATCTATAGATTAGTTAGAATATGAAATAACTTGACCAAATTTTGAATAGAATTAATGAGAGCCTTTTATATATATATATATATATAGGGCACAAATCTAGTAGTATTTTTTTTTTATCTATACATAGGGTATCATTTTGGTCAATGAAAATGTACATTTTTTTTTGTAATAAAAAATTAAAGAGAGAAATATTATTAATGATGCACGTCTTTTCATATATTTCATTANTTCATTATAGCCGTTAGATCACTATTATATGATAATTCAACGGCTAAAAAAATTAACTACACAAAAGGAGAAAAAAAAATACCTGTTAGATTGGCAACCATATATATAATTGTCAAGAGACAGTTAACTCCAGTTCTAGTCATGTGTCAATCCGGTAATTTTGGTACTCTTGTTTTTCTTTTACTCATACGTACAGTTAGCTATAATGCTGATCATCCAAAATATGTGGTTCAAATGTAAAATAGTAATTGGACCAAGTTGAGTGTTGAATTCTCTTTAGCCAAAACAAATGTTTTTTTTTTTTTTTAATTTTCTTTTGCTTATTGTCCTATTCCTATATACATATGTGCGGATATATACGAGATATCAAACGAGGTTCATTTTAACGTGACACAACTACTTATTTAAATCACTTGTGGTGCCTAAATGTATCATCATGTGATTTTATATGTAGACGTAGATTCTCTGTCCAGTCAGTAAGAGGATGACACGTCATTAAAACTACTCAGACTCATCATATCTAATGGTCGTCGTACTGGCTGGATTGAGGAGTTGGTCCATAATATGGACAGAGGATCTGTGTCCATTATATGCATGACCTTTGCATTTGCTTTGTATTGATCAACAAAGCGGTCATACCCGGTTTTAATTTCTATACGTAGGAACTGTCTTGGAGAAGATCTAGACCCCTTGAACTTGAGAGAACTTCAAAATATAGAGCAACAGATTGATGTAGGTCTTAAGCGCGTACGAACTAGAAAGGTAAAAAAACTTGTACTTGTATCTAGGTTCATGTCAGTTTGTGCAACATACGTATATACATATGCATATACATAATACTCTCCCTTAAAACACTCATCAAGTACTTTAATTCGGAATTTGCAGAACCAACTTATGAATGAAACCATTTCAGAGATGCAGAAGAAGGTAGATGATTCAGTGTCAACTGTTGTGCTTGTGTATGTTGTCTCTTGGGATGTTTTAGTACTTATTTTGATTTTGAGTGTGGCTGCTAGCTAGTAATTTGCCTAAATGAGAAGAGGTAGGATGTCATTGGACTGCAAATACCTGTTGAGGTGCTTATTTTAATAAGGTCTAACATAATTACGATCGATGAAATTATTCCAAAAAAATAAAAAATTATAATAATAAAGAAAATAACTAGGATGGAGGAACTCAGTAAGCTCGATATTATTGTACTTTTATAGTAAACTCGTTAATTTAGGACTTGTTTACTAACATTTTATTACGTTTCTTTTAAATAATTTACTCATGTGTTATATGTTGTTTTTGTTTTCATAAGTAAAAGAGATTTATAAGAATCCTTTTCATTGACACGTAAAGGATACATTTACCATTCATTTTAGATCAAAAATAAAATAAAAATGACAAAACTTTCCTTCCCATGCTCCCTTTTACACTCTCTTGATTCATTATTTGACTTGTAGACTCTATTAAAATATCTCATGTTTTAATAATATAATAATTCATGGTTAGAATCCATATATGTCAAGCAACGAAACGAACGTAGCTAGTACTCTTCTATAGTAAGCCCACCTTATTGGTTTCTTCAACTTAAGATGAGTAGCCCCGTGAATTAAGTTAATTGTATACCCAGAAGAACAAGTTCTTTATTAATACCTTAATTAGTATAAACACGATCAATTCACTAGCTTGAGTTTGTATAGAACAGGATGAATAAGCTCTCTTCTTATTAGTTTTCATTGTGGGGAGTACGTACTGGTTATATTTCCTCTAACTTGGCCAAATTAACGTGGAGGCTTTTTGTATGTGTGCTCATATAATGTTAGCTTCTGACAGGCTAAGGCATTGCAAGAGGAAAACAACTTGATATCAAAAAAGGTACTATTTGCTGTAATAATATATGTCAGCACTACTGCTCTTTGTAGTTGATTCTTGTATTATTCCATAAGATTCTATACTTATATATAATTTTCCCTTTTGACAAATTAACAGCTTAAGGAGAACGAGAACACATTAGCTGATCAGAGCACAAACTGGGATCAGCAGGTCAATATTACTTCTCCAAACACATCCACTCTAGTGCTTCTGGCTCCACCTCCAAGAACACGGTCGCTTCCTTCTCTAACTATTGGGTACTATTTTCTCAATATAATAAGCATATTTTAGATTAAAAGTTCGTGACCACTACTCAATTATGTCTCTCCATGCCTTGGTTTCTTATCATGAAAATCCTTTAGGCAGGAACAACTTCCAAATGTTCTAGTTCCAACGTATTACTCCATACATATACATTAATACCTTTTGGTCACTTTGAGCTAGAGCTAATACAGGTAATGCATTATACAACTATATGTGAATGGTGCAGTGGGACTTTCCAGGAAAAGGAAATGACAGAAGAAGATAGTGAAATTCAAGCTCAGCCTGCCACCAACATCTCAATCCCGCCATGGATGCTTCGACATCTGAACCGATAAATGATACGGATTTTTCCCCGCTTTGCTAATATTAGTTCCTTTTTAAAATATAATGATAAAAGATGTCACTGTTGTTTCAATAAACTCTGCTATATAGCTTCGTTCTTGGTACAACAAGAGGAGAACACAGACGAAGATTGTAAATTGAATCATCTGTTGATTGCCCATTAGGGGAAAGTCTATCAGGGGTTACACAGTTGCTAAGTTTTAGCAAAGTGGGCATCTACTAAGGCCAACTTTAAGTTAAATTTAGAGAAAGCTAACCCCCTAGCTGTACCACATACTATGTTCTTGGCACATTAATTTGCAATAAAATTGCACAACTGTATTCTACATACCTCTATATATATATATATATATATTGGTTATACTTCACATGTTATACATTGCATAGTAAATAGTGTAGCTACTTGGCTATTGAAAATGCCCTACAATACGTCTAAGGCAGCCTTTTTTTCCTTCTCTTCTGTGCTGAAGAGCTAAACAGCCTTCTCAGAGTCGGGAGTTTTTCTCAGCGAGGCGAAGATAATTTTTTTATGCAATAAACAATAACACAAAATTTGAAATTTCAAAATAATAAAAAAATGAAATGCACTATATTTGCTCTCGAAAAATTGTTATCTTTTAAAAACATTACAGAGCACCCTATCATATCATCTAGATGAAATATACCTTGTAGTGTTTTTTTGAAAAATCTGAGCCCCGTTTGTTTCAACCATTCCATTGGAATAGAAAATCTATTTGAATGTGTGTTTGTTTTAACAATTCAGTTTTTCCATTCAAATGATCTTTTAGAATGTGTGTTTGTTTCAACAATTCAGTTTTTCCATTCAAATAGTCCATCCGAAAAATTAGCCATTAGCATGGTTTTTTTTTTATCTTGAATGAGAATGGAGGGGAGGAGGTGTTTTTGAATGGTCCATTCCAATGCTCCCATTCTAATTACAACACATTCCACTATTTTTTCCATTCAAATATCTCCTATTCCAATTACAACACATTCTACAATTTCCATTCAAATACACACATTCAAATAGGCGAACCAAATAGGCCCCTGATCTTTCGTCTTTACTCGTTCGGAATAAGGAGAGTATTCCCTAATTCACTTTTTGTATCATAAATTTTTATTTTAATTTTAAATTTTGAATTAAAAATTAAAGTTAAAAAATAAAAGGCCATTAATTTAGTATAAAAATATAATAATGTACATATTATAGTAGAGACAAAAGTGGAAAGAAAAAAAGACAAAGTACGAACAAAACCACAAATTCAAATACGTACGTCACGGGGGCAATGAAGGAAAAAAAAAAAAAAATTCAAAAGACGGGGGATTGTGTATGGGGTGTTGTCGAGTGTGGGGAAAATCAAAAAATTTGTTAAAAGGCGTGAAATAAAAGAGCAAAATGAAAAAATTTTAGGGCCCCCACTTGGCACCGCCCCTGAAGAATTATATGCTCACGATCAACCTAGCCTGTAACAAGCCTTGTTTAATGTTTATGACGTCAGCAGAAACCATAGTACATGACGTCAGCAGAAACAATAGTACATGACGTCAGCATCATTTACTACTAAAATAGGTGAAACATTTAAAGCGAGAGTCTTTGCACATGTTTGTGTCAACCTAGAGTAAATTTATATGTCCGATCAGAACTCATAAATACAAGGCCAGTATCCCAATGCAATGGTTCATGATTTACACTATATAGCACCAACACATATGCGAGTCCAAACTGCCAAACTGGTACTAAACGCATCAAACAGAAAGCGTGTAGTACCAGATAGCAAATATCAGCAACAGTGCTATTATTAGTACAAGAGGCTTAAGAATGTAATTTACAATTTTTCAATAATGGTTTCACAACAAGATTCGTTATACAGATGATAAATGGAGACATGAATTGACAGAATGCCTAAGATCAACCTTTCTCATCGTCTTCATATCAGTAGTCACCACTGTCAAGCATATGCTCCCTGCAGCAAACATCAAAATATTAACATGCCAATCTTCATCTGGAATATACAACGAAGAATTGCAAATCAGCAAGGAGATAACAAATCGCTTAAGAATGAGGTCACAATCATTATAAGTAGTAAATGGAAACAATCGATAAACTAGTTGTCAGTTGATACCTTTGGGGATTAGGTGGATGTAAGGATTTAAAAAACAAATCATATCTAATATTATCCTTTCAATAGTATTGGGTAAAAGTCCACAATATGACCAAATCTGAAGGGGAGGAAACCAGAGTCCCCTGTCTACACTAGGCTCTCCTAAGTCTTGAAATCAGTTCTTAAGACAATAAAAGATACAAGGACCAAGGTAACTCAAAATATGCAAAGAAAAATTCTAAACATCCATCGAGAAGCTGTTCACTTTGTCCCATTTAGTGTTTAATAAAGATAAGCATCTTCTTCACTTTAGGCTCCAAACAAACAAAAGCTGCTAAAGGAAACAAGAATCTAATCCAGATTAGTCTGAACGGCTTATCCAAGCATTACAAAAGGCAATACCTTAATCTTTCACAAAGGCGTGCTAAAGCATCTGATCCAGTTCTGGATGCAACATCCTCAATCTCAGACGCATTTCTTAGAGTCACACTATCTGCCAGCCTAAATTCACACAACTCCTTCAAGGAACATGCATCAGTCAACACAGCAGAATGGCCACCACCAGCTGCCAGTTTACGTACTTCGCCAATGCACCTGCAAGAGGGGCAGAGGATCTCCATGAACATAGAAAACCAGATAACCAAGGGAAAGCTGCTGAGCAATGTAATTTTAACATACCAATCAACTGGTGATGGATACCAAGCATAGGTAGATTTTTGGTTAGCTGCCTGACCATAGCTATTGTAGCCCCATCCATGTATTCTTCCATCCCTAGTGGAGATAAGCGTGTGCGAGTGTCCACATGCAATGAGCTGCACACCATTTGGGACAACCAAAGCGGGAATGTTTCGCAGAAATGTCTCAGAATCATTTGGAATGCATGAAAAGAACCCGGATTGGGGCCCAAGGCCCAATTGCCCCACTTGACCACCACCCCATGCATAAAGAGCTCCCTTTTCAGTCGCAGCACATGTATGTACACCACCACATGCTACATCCTTGATGAATATTCCATGAAGCGCAACCACTCTCCTCGGTATTAACTCTTTCTCCCCAGCCTGAAGGGAGCAATGCCCGAGTTGGCCCATGTTTCCCAAACCCCAAGTATACCTACAAGATCCAAAGTGAATTATTATGATCAATTATGAATAAGAAATAATAATAAAGAAAGAAGTGGTCTTCGGAATTAACATGAATATCCACTATTGATTAGATACAAATATAGAAATAATTATCTCCCAAATATAATTCTCATCTAATTATATTATGTTATAATCAGCTGCTTTACTTAGAGCCATAATTTATCAGCAAGGTACAATGTCACAAAAAGAGAAACACTAAAAACCTAAATACTGGACAGTATTTGCCAGCACGAATAGCACACTAAGGAAGAGAGACTTGCATATTCAAATGCACCCCATTTCCACGACATCTTCTCTTTATTTAGATGTGAGATTCCCACAGAAGATTTTTCCAAACCTTCCAAGTAAAATGTGCCATGCGGATAACCACATTCTCATGCCTAAACGTAGAACTTAGTCTCCATCTAAGGAGTCCTTCAAAGCACTTACACCTCGCCAGTTTGAGATATAGCTGCTGTGTGGTACTCCCCGCATGACACTTGGGTAACCTTCACAAGCTCAGGGGCTTCATCAAGGAACCTCGCATAAGCATTTATTACACGAGCCCCCTGTAAGCCTTCGCATGTAACCCCTCTGCCAAGCTGACCATATTCATTGTAGCCTGGTTTATCCAGAACAGGAATTAAATTCTAATTATCATGGCAGGAAATAAGCTGTAAGATCTAAAATTTTCTTTTCCAAGTTAGTACAAGATATCTATTACAAATTCCACATGCACATTCCCACATAAGAAGAAAAAATTGCACAAGTACACAAAAATAGACCACGAAATTACTTTCACCAAATTCACAACTCATAATTCCATTAAGATAACCAATGAAGCAAGATTAACAAATACCCCAAGCTTGCAGCAAGCCATCCTCTGATAAAGCCACCACGTGAGCTGCTCCACAAGAAACTTGACGGATAACCTGTAAAAAAACAAAACTAGTCTTTAACATGAATAAACAGCAATTAGATTCTAATGATCCGACTCTACCCTACTATTAGCCTTCCAACAGGTATTATTGCTCCTTTTTATCATTTTATCTAAGTTGTCCAAAGTAATCTTTTATTAATCCAGCAAGCTCATGTGAATAAACCTAACTCCTCCAAAACTAAAGACACTTCAATATCATCATATTTTGGGCCTACTCAAAACTCAAGTCAAGGTAGATGCCATCTGAGGAACACAACTTAAATAAATAAAAATTAAAAAGGACAATTTTCAAAGAAATTTTAATAAAGGAACCAAATCTAAAAAAGTTACCATTCCATCTTCTTGCTAAGTACCAGAGGGGCCTACCTGAAAGACTAATTGTATNTATATATAAAGATCTGTAGCATACCGTATTTGGAGTAAATGCTCCCCAATATAAACGTGGAAAATCAGATCCCTAAAAAAACAAAAGTAAAGGAAAGTAATTGGTTATTATTGCCACAAGCTAACACAATATAATATTATTCTAAGAAGCATAAACTGCAACCTGATTTTGCCCCCAAACCCAAAGCCTGCATGTGGAAATAGTTCCATCATTCTGCCGAGGTTCTGCAATGGCAGCAGTACAATGTGCTCCACAAGATACAGATTTCACAAACTCTGTTTCCAACTGCTTCACTTTCTTTGGATACTTCCTACCCTCCTCGGTTCCATCTCCCAATTGACCAAAGTCATTAGCTCCTGTCGAAATGTAAGTTTATTGCTCATGGAATTACGTAACACCAAACACCATGTCGAACAGAAACATAGTATCCAATGAATAATTTGATATCACAACTCACTACCCTTAGACGCTTAAATTATTACATTATAATAATAGAGCTAAGTTATCCTAACATAACAAGCATGAAAATTCAATAGATAACAATTAGTCCTAAACACAGATAGGTGTGAGTTAAATTGAAGTATACCCCAAGTGAAAAGGGCCCCATCTGAGGCCACTGCAGCTGTATGCTCACGGCCACAAGCAATATCCAACCAGCGCGAGTTTGCGCCCTCCGGGCATCCGAAAAGCTCCGGTCGCAGCTGCTTCGGAATCCTCAATTGGCTCTCTTTCCCCTGCCTACCCGTCTGCCCCGAATGGTTATAACCCCAAACGTAAATTGCACTCTTCGTTGGGAGACTTACGGGTCGAACTGTTCCGAAAATGTCATCCACGTCCATTTTATACCCCCTAAAAAAACCCTAGAAAAAGGCCAAGAACAATAAAATCAATCAGATAAACGAATAATCTACATCGAACTAGGCCTTCTAAAAACACAAATTAATTAGAAAAAATAAGAAGAAGATCAAGTCTTAACATTACCCTAAATTGGATTTGCTGAAAAAAAAATGAGGGAAAATGAAGTAGAACAACTAAATTAACGTCTAAAACATAAATTAAACAGGAAATTAGAATTACCCCCACGGAAATTTAGATTCTTGGCAAACAAACAGAATTACCCTAATGTGAAATCGAAAAATTCCCAATATAGAGACGAGTTAGGGATTTTGACCTGCCTGAGTCAGAGGAGAACGATTCAAGTGAATTTGGTCCGGAATATGGCTTTGGTGCGGAACTGGCGAAAGTCAAAGATATAGATACTATTAGTTTTTGTCCGTACACCGCTGGAATTTGGGGGCTTTTTGTCTTTTTTGGTTAAGTCGGTGCTATCTTACGGGCCTAATACCAGATCCAGTTGCCTAAACGATCTTCCTGACCCGAATCCTAATTATTATTTAAAAACCCTTTAGTCAACGGTTAAGAAAACAAATCTATAATGGATAATTTTAATTTTGTATAAAAAGAAAATAAAATCCTCTTTCTTTTTCTTTGGATAATGGAGCGATCAAACCGTATTTTGCGTTCAAACACGCAAATGGTAAAAGGGAAATGGAGGGTCATCCTTAAGTTTCTTTTTAATTTTTAGGTTAATTAAAATTTTATAATTATGACGATGAATTTTGAAAAAAAAATATCTTCTAAAAACATGTCAGAAGTAAGTGTAAACGACTTTTTCTACGGAAAAAAATTGGGATACCAAAATCTTATACTAAAAATTTACAACAGTGATGTGATATTATTTTTAGCTGCAATGTGATTCTATTTTCCAAAAAAAATGACTGAGATAATGTCATCATATGGTGTAAATTTTTAGTGTAAGATGTTAGTATATATAATATTACTCTTTTTTCTACGTGTTTCTAAGAGTCAATTAAGTATTATTATGTTGTTTAAAAAATTTATGATTCCAAAAAAGCCGTAAACTAAAGTTATAAACTAAATTTTTTAGCTTCTCAAAATATTGTGAAATGTAATTGCGTTATGTGTCAATCATTTCTTAAATTTTAACCAAATAGTAGTTTGCTTCCAAACACATATTGTAGTGGAAATTATACCACAGCTGTAAGAGTTACCCCGAATTGGCCTTTTAAGTCTAACAATTAATCTAGGAAAATTTAATCCTCCAAAAGGCAATTAGTTATAAATTTTACCATAAGATGTGATGATATTGTCATTATTGGAAATACAAGATGATTCCAAATATGAAGACAGAATAAAAAGGAATAAAATTAACTTATGCCATATTGTTTTACTAGAAATTAAAAATCTTTTCTTTTTTTTTTTTTTGAGGTCCCAAAATTTTGTGTGGGCCCTGTGGGGTCGGTCGTAGGTAACAGAAGACAAAAGATTATATATGAGAACGAGAAAAACGTGTCCAACATCGAAACCTTAAGGAAGGTCATTGGTTCTAGATTTCAGTACGCTTCCATTTGGCACCTCTCCAAAGATAGACTCTCCCTCTCTTCCTCAACACTTTCGGTTCTTGGGTAAGATTTCTTTCTCATTTCATATGTCACCTTCTTTTCCTTCTAATTATTCTTCTTTTTCTCTTTTTCTTGTTATTTATTCCCCTTTTTTTTTTTTTGGCTTATAGCCTTATACCAAGAAATAACCCACTTGAAAATTTTCTCCAATTTTCCTAACATAATTTGAATATGAGCTGAAATTATTATAAAGTTCCATTTTTTTTTTTAATTACTCACTGGTATGTGAAATTTCCGAATTGTTAATGGGTAATTTGAATATCATCTTGTTTATTTTAGTGTTCCTTCTAAATCTTGTATGGTTTTTCTGAAGGTTACATTTTTGTTAAAACTATAAGGTCATATACATGATATAGTGATCTGGGAAGCGGTCTTGTTTTCCCTTAAACTAGATTTTAATTCATCAGAAAGGGCATCATCGCAATTGTAAAAGAAATTTGCAAATAGTATGAATAGAGAATTGAGACAGGGAGTCTTAAATCTGTGTCATGAATTTGTGAAATTATTTCATTATTAGTGTGGAAAAAAAAAAAAAAAAAGAAGGAAAAAGTAGAGACTCAGCTGGATTCAGATAATCAACATGTTGATGATGTTAGAATTAACTGGGATTTAAGGAACATTAGGCTCTTGGTTTTGCTTAATGGGCAGGTTTATTCTGATATTAGCTTGTTAGAAACTTAGGTAGTGTGGAGTGAGGATGTATTGTGTGAAGGGTGAGCTCAATGAAAAACAAGTAGTTTTTGGAACAATTGTCCGCTTGGGCATCTAGAAACTTTTCGACACATCTTTAGAAGATGTATTTTGTTATTTGTGATGATTTGTGTTGATCTTCGTTCCTCAAATTATAGTTATCGGTCGAAATCTGATCTGATCTGATATGTAAATTTCAGAAGAACTAAATATACAAAGGAAAGGATCATGGCTGAGTCAGTAAGTGCCACCACTGGGAAAAAGCTCATTCAAATTGATATCAGTTCAGACACGGTATGCCCATGGTGTTTTGTGGGCAAAAGGAATCTTGACAAAGCTATAGCTGCATCAAAGGATCAATATGACTTTGAGGTTAGTCCTCCCTGCAAGCTGTTTTTAGCTCCCTCCTTACATCCTGTAGTTCATGTCTTATCCATTGTCATATTTAATTTTTCAGATAAGATGGCGTCCGTTCCAACTTGAGCCAAATGGCCCTAAAGAAGGGGTCGATAAGAGGGAGTTTTACCGGAAAAAGTTTGGACCTCAATCTGAGAGAATGGCAGCTAGGATGACTGAGGTCTTATTCTCATTCTTTGAACCAGCTATAAACATGCCAAGTTTACTACTAACTGGAAAAATACTAAAGGTCACTACTAATGTTTAGCACAGACACTCGTAAAGGTGCTAAGCGCACATATAATTTAGAGATGGGAATCACCCTCTATAGTTTGTGGTGCTTAACACTTGTGGCATCACTTGCCATACTTTTGCTTTGGCTGACAGCTGGTCTTTTGATTTTTAACAATTGCAGGTTTTTAAGAATCTTGGGCTGGAGTATAGCCTTTCCGGACTTACGTAAGTGTTACGGATGAGATTATCTTCTCTGTCTTCTTTCTTCTTTCTTTTTTTTCCCTTACTATTGTGGACAATAATGTTGACTTGGATGTGCACAGAGGAAATACCCTAGACAGCCACAGGCTTATAAATTTTGCCGGGCAACAGGGTTCTGAGAAGCAACACAAGCTTGTGGAGGAGCTATTCAATGGATACTTCACACAGGCAAAATACGTTGGTGACTGGTAAATAAAGCATAGTTTTGAGTCACTTTTAATGACCCCTTTTATGCTTATTTATTCAAAGATTTCCAATATGGATGCAGGGAATTTCTTGTGGAGAGTGCTAATAAGGCTGGGATAGAAGGCGCAGTGGAGTTTCTTCAAGACCCCAACAATGGAGTCAAGGAGGTCTTTTCTCGACTTTTTTTCTTTTTTTTTTTTTTAATTCCCAGATGAAATGCTAGAAGAAAAATGAATTTTCAAAGCAAATAACGGATTGAGATGGCTGTCTACAATCTGAAGCTTTTGTTTTGTCTTTCTTTATATGTATTTGGAATTAATCAGAGTTTGTAAACTCTTTTGAGTTATAGCCCTTTTGTCTCCCAAGCATTAGTCAGTCCTGTTCAAATGTGATAATATTCTACACAAGACCACAAATTCTCTTGCAATATTTGCATTAGAACTCACTTTGGTTTCTATGATCAACTGAAGGTTAAAGAGGAGCTTGAGAAGTACTCGGGACATATTTCAGGAGTCCCTTTTTTCCTGGTAAGTACTCAAAAATCACATTTGCTTAAACATCATCATAATTACGCACTATTATAAGTATTTTGATTATTTGGCAGATTAACAATGGGAAGCAGAAACTGAGTGGCGCCCAGCCCCCTGAAGTCTTCTTGAGAGCTTTTGAAGTAGCCACAAATTGATAGAAAATCATAGTCGGAAGCTTCTATTTCTATGTCAAGTTTATGTATGTGACACATGAATTGATGTTCCTTGTGTTCAGGTCCTGAGTTGGAATGTTTAGAGTTTACTCTGCCTTGCCTTGCCTTCTGTAATATGGTATAAAGTTTTAACCTGACAATAAATTTCCAGCGAGAACTAAGTTGGTCGTTGTCTTTGTCGATATAGAATAACTAAAAACAAATAACAGCCCATTTATGGCTTTAATTTCGAATGTGATTCACCTGGATTTCTCTTCCTTATTTCGCCATTTTCTTGGTGAAATTGCAGAAACTTGCTGAACAGCACAAATGGTGCAGAAACTTGCTGAACAGCCAGAAACTTGCTGAACAGCACAAATGGCCGAAGAATACAGAAATAAGATGCAAAATGGGTTCCTGTGAATATCGTATAAAACTCTAGACTAGAGCTAGAAATGGTCTCCGGTGAGATATACTCGTTTTTAGAGTCTGCCTTCAACCAAATTCTGGTCCTTTCTTTTGAAGAATATTTATTGATCTAAGCTTTGTCAGGAGTCAAGACCAAGTTTAAGCAAACATACTAGTTGTAGAGTCTGCCTTCAACCAAATTCTGGTCCTTTCTTTTGAAGAATATTTATTGATCTAAGCTTTGTCAGGAGTCAAGACCTAGTTTAAGCAAACACCACAAATCGGACGAGGTAATATCCCTTTGACGTGAGAACCTGGACAAAGTAGACTCAGAGCAAAGAATGCCTCTCATTTCGTCTTGTTTCATTCAATAATCAATTGGGTTAAGAAGGAACTTTACGTCGAAGCAATCATGTCCACGTGTCTAATAGATCCGACACTCAAACTAACCAGCAGTTGGTAGAAATTGGCCAAACTTCTGCATATCATAAAAACCCACCACCCATACGACGTGGGCGGTGGGCCAGCTTTTTTGGTTGATGGGCAAGGCCACCTCCGGTGACTGCCAATAACGTACCAACTTGAGAAAGCAATGGAAAAGCTGGTTTCCGTCATTATTCATCTCCTCTTTTATGCACAAGACAACATCTGACAAGTAGGACCAGCTTAACACCAAAAAAGAACGAAAATTTTAAACTAAAGATATCGAAATCATATGCTATACAAAGTCAAGGGTCCATATGTAATCTGTTCCAATAACTCAAGAAGGTCTATTCACATGCTTTTCTTTTTTCTCCATGTACATTTCTATTCCAGGGAAACACTGGCCAAGTTTAAGTTAAATTGCAAAAGATAGTGGGGAGGAAAAAAAGGCAATACATGGAATGGAACTCAAATGTTACTTGCAACAATCGTTATGGAAACAATAGTTTATATGTACCATACATCACACTTTTTTAGACATCTGGTATTCACAGTAACAAGGCTATATATTGGTGTCGTTTCTCCCACTGATGTTGCAAGGCTCATCCACGACGTTAACTTTTCGATCAAGATTAAGTCGTTTCATCGAATACCATCACCTAGATAGAAGCCCAAAAAAGAAAAAATTCAGTAAAGATAAAACTATCCAAGTTACAGACGTCTTTAATCCTACACAATATCAAAACCTTGAGAATGTAAACTAAAAAGTGGCCAAAAATACTTGCTATCCTTTCTTTCTTTTTTTTTTCTTCCAGTGTTACTAAGCTTAGACATCCACCACTTAAGGGAAATAAAAAGGAAATGATATGCAATTAGCATGCCTGGTAATCTGAATAACTATCAAAACCTATTCAGATTTCAGGTATAGCACAAAAGTAGGAATTTTGAGCCTGTTTATTTGAGATGAGACACCACAGTGAAATAATAGTTTGGAGTATATTAGAAGTAATAAACCCCGACTCCGCTATAGATCAGAAACCAAAACCACCATCAAGAGGAGGAACAAGTACAATTTTCATTCTATCCAAGGATAAACTAAGGAGATGACTTTAAATTTTAACCAATTATAATCCTGTCATCTTCTAAAGCACTGTAGTTTACAATGATATTTATAACCTAACATTCATATGAAGAGAATGCAATTGTATCTCTAACTAACTTAGCAGCACGTAGAGTGTCAGCTACTGTAAATATTCTAATGAAATGATGTGATTTGCATACAACGTACGAAACAAGCTTAAACCGAAATTATATAAATGTTAGAACATGCAGAAACAATATATGTATATATATGTGTCGGTACACTGCAACCAGTGGGGATGATGTATCCAACAAAAAAAAAAATGCCTAAGAGAGAGAGAGAGCATTTTGTCACAAAAATACCTTGCCACAAACAGGACAACTGTCACTTCTCTCCATCCACTCATAGATACAACCAAGGTGAAAATGATGAGAGCATTTTGTCATTATTTTAGGGTTTTCTGGAGTATACTCTGCAACAAAAAGACGAGTATAAGTTCAAAAGCATTTATTTCAAAGGTCAGATAATCCATCAGGTATATCTTCATGGATGATAACTAATTAAATGCAATAAGCATGATGGAGCAACAAAACGGAGAACATGTCCAGCAATCTAATTTATTCACATGGATACTCAGGCCAGCCACTTGATTCCTTATATTTTCAGAATTACAGCAGCAACATGTTCTAAAATGATAAAAGCAAAATGTGCAAAATATGTTAAGCAGAAAAATAATAGTGAAACTTTCAATAATTCATACAAAAAGATGGATACAGGTCTACATGACCTATGTATTGGTATCACCATCACTAAATGTCGCTCTTCTGCAAAAGCATACAGAGGTTCTGACTTAGTCTCAGCACATGACGAGAGATATGAATCCATGACAATCAAACAAATTAACACTACCAGGCAACAGTATTACTCAATTAGTATTAACAAGGTGAGATTACATAAATATAAAGTAAATACCTTCGAGACATGTAGGACAGACATCCTCTTCTTCTGATGATGTATAAATATTCCCAACTCCAGTCATAGTTTTAGTCACTGAGAGCTTTAGGGAGGACTTGGAACGGTGTTCTTTCGACCCATCCTCACAAACAGATTCATTCCATTTGTCTGCTGTAGTCAAAGATTCAGGATCTGCATCAGTATCACTTCTCAGGGGTTCTGACTCTTCATGAGAATGACTTGAACCTTTATCACGCCTTGAAATCAGTCCATCCCGCTGCAAACGGAAGTATCTTGGGTCAGCATCATAAGGCAAGGGCCTTGGAGGAGAACGATACATATCAGCTAGAGAGTTGTCAAGTGATGCTGTAGAAGTCATCGATGCCGCACCCTGAATTGATGACGGGAGGGAATGCACTTCCCCTCTTCGAAATAGCGATGTATACTACAATAAATGAGAAATGAAAAGGAAATTATGCTTCCATCTTCATAATCTAGATATTGTTTTGTTCTTGTGCTTTACAACAAACATGTACTCAAGCAAGATAAATTACTTGGTCAATGTTGGGGAACATCTAAGTTTGAAAAAAATTGCACCAGAAAGCACGTCTTCATTTGTTCAAATCACATATGTACCAGTGTTTCAAACGAAACTTGAAATTCAGAAGTATAACTAAATTTTAGCTAAGTGTCTTCTTCAAAGCTGCAAAGTCATCTATAGCACCTTCCTTTCTCAGAAGAATTTAATCTAAAGATTCTTAACAAAACTTATAAGTGCCAACAAGATTGTAGTTTGAAATGATTCAAAGTGGATACTTGTAAAATTTAATGACAGCAACAAAGTACGGATAATGCAAATTCATAAATTTCCTCCTGCAATCCTCCTTTCTTCATCGTGCCTCAATTCCCATATGAGGCTTTCAACAAAGACACACGAAATAGTAGCACACAAGAAAATAATGACAATCATGAAACATTAGAGAAGTT
This sequence comes from Trema orientale, assembly GCA_002914845.1. NCBI lineage: Eukaryota > Viridiplantae > Streptophyta > Magnoliopsida > Rosales > Cannabaceae > Trema > Trema orientale. Next base: position 278,527 of record JXTC01000202.1, read on the forward strand.
GGGGAAGAACAGAAGAGATGCATCAAACGCATTCTTGCACAGAGCTTATCTCGCAAAGTAGGTCAACACAGAAAGAATTAGCAACCTATATTTACGCAAGTCAAAATGTAAAAGTATCAGGAAAAGTTATTTCAGGTGAAAAAAAAAAACAAAAAAAAGTGAGAAAAACATACCACATTTATAAAGTTTTGAAGAAAGCAACTAAGACATATACAGTTCCTGTATACAGAACTGTTTGGATTCACATAATCCTCAAAATCATCCACACTCAAACAGCAACAAACAGAACCCATTATGCCAGCTTCACACCTTTAACTCAAAACCCACCACAACAATTCTTCAATCTCATTGAAAGAAACCAACTGAGCCCCAACTACGCACTCAGCAAGCTCTCTCTAAGACAATTTATTACCCTTTCCCAAGAAGGAGAGAGGACCAAAAGCTCGCAGAAGTGCCAAACCCTCCGCGAACCAGTACCCTCCCTCTTCCCTCCACAAATGTGAAATGCCCTTTAAGTGACAAAACCGATTTCTTCCTTCACCTGTATACAAAACAGAATACTGTTAGACAATCAATCACCATTCACAGTAACAAACACCAAGAGAATCTTCCCGAGAAAACTCATAAGTCATGGACTTAATTAACAATAACATAATATACATACATGATACACCCAAGCTAATTGGTTAAGCTGAAAGTAATGTTTAAATCCTTCAGATAACACAACTACCTTAAAAATATCTGTCAAATAAGCCTTTAAGCAAGCACTAAATAGAGCTCTCCCTCAAGAGTTGCCATGGAGTTCAATCAATTACAATTTGAAGAAACTAATCAGCATTTGAGTCTTTGTCACAAAAGGAAAGAAAAAAAATGAACTTTAAAAATATATATATATAAAGTCTATTTATTTCTTTTCAATATTTGCCCTCGTTTGTCATAAAAACATTTTCTTCTTACAGACTTTTAAAAAAATCCAGAAAATTCTTTCCTAAAAAAAAAAAAAAGAAAGAAAAAAGAAATACTCAGCCCTCAAGAGAAATCTAACGAAAATATAATATACACCTTTCATATGAATGATTACATCACACAAAAAATCCATATCACAAATGCTAAGTCACCAAAGTCCATTCCAGCTAAAAATACAGAACATGAACAGGGCAAACAAACCATCGATGATCAGACACCCAAAACAACCCAAGTCAAAAAAACAATAATCAAAGCGAACAAAACACACTAAATCCATCAAAACAAAGAGAAGCTTTCCAGAAAAACATCAAATTTAGCTGCAAAAGCATATTAAATTTTGGTCAAATCAGAAGGTCAAAAGCACAGAAGAAAGAGAAAAAGAGAAAAAAAAAATACCTTGATTGAGGTGATCGATCAGTGGAGAGAAAAAAGGGAAGAGAGAGAGAGATTGTGATTGCGAAGAAGAAGGTGGAAAAAGAGAGAAGAATTGTGAAATTGGAATTGGGGAATTGGGAATTTGGGAATTAGGTTTTTTTTTTTTTTCCCTTTTTCTAAAATTGGGGGGATTATTGTGTGCGCTTTTGCTTTGGTTTGGATTTTTTGGGCGACAAAAGCTATGAATGCGCGCAAGTAAAGCGCACCTTCCCTGCGTTTCTCTCTGCCGGTGGGTGCAAGAATCTATTACCATACTATATATCCCAATCCTCCCACTTTATATTATAATTTTTTTTTATTTTTTTTTCCTATGCAATAAACATTTTTTTTTTTGGTTCAAAAACAATTATCAATTATTTAGTAGTTTCTTTAAACGTGTAATGAAAAAATAGATAAACTACAAATTATTTATAAAAATAAGATCTTCATTTAATAGAAAATTCTGGATTCTAAAATTACTCCAACTTGATAATGGTCGAAAATATTTGACCATGTCAAAAAAAATACAAAAGTGAAGGAAGCGACGTTATAAGGCGACCGACCACGTTCAATCAGTTTCACGGTCGAAAAATATTTCACTGAGGTCAAAATTTTCGACTAGGGTCAACCACTAGTCAAAATGGCAGGAATTAAAGGTCCAAATTTTTTAACCCCTATCAAAAGAGACGAGGTTGGGATCATGATCGAAATTGGCAGTAGTGACGGGATTTTGTATGTGACAGTAACCGCAGAAGCAATATGAAGTTTGTTTGAGAATAATGTATTTTAGATTTTGTTATTAATATAAAATCTGATAATTTTAAATGTGTTATGTGATAATTATGGTTAGTTTTGAAAATATTTATGAATAAGTCTTTTTCTGATTATAAGAGACTGGGCCTATTTGGTATAGTTTTTAGAAACTGTTTTTCAGCTTCCTGAGCCTAGAATTAGCTTATGAGCGTGTTTGAGTAAAACATCAGAAGAGCTTCTGGGTTCCGAAAGCTCTACAAAAAGAGATCAGACTCATGCGCCTTCTTTAAGAAAAATTTAAAATAAAATATGATTTTTTTAGGATTCTAATGAAATTTAGATTTCTATATTTGGCCTTATTTAAATAAATGACAAAAAATACCATTTAGATCATAAAATTAAAATGTTAAATATATCATCTAAATAGTATACTAAAAGTTATTATTTAATTCGACGAAATGGATCGGCTCAAGTGGTAAGAGTACCCACTACCTGAGATCTTAGTCCCAGGTTCGAGTCACACTGATTTGTATAAAACTAACAAAAATGCTATCCTAAACGAGTCCTTAGTAGACTCCTAGATGTAAATATCTCGTTATTATTTTACTTCACTTCTTTTACTGCATAAAAC
>JXTC01000202.1:290853-389603 GCA_002914845.1 Trema orientale
AAAATACTAACTTCTCCCTAGAAATTAATCACAACATCAGAAATAATCTTGTCTCTTCCGTCAGCAGCTTATCTATTCTAGTTTGTTGGAAACTTAACTGTCAGTTATCCTCAACAATATTTTCTTTCATCATAATGTCTATCATCAAAAGTTTACACTGCTAAGTACCTTAATCAGTAGCTTAACTCATCTCTATTGTATAAAACCTAATAGCAAAAGACTGTCTCGTAAAACGTAAAATCTTTTTTTATTAGGATATTTATGAACTTATAAAATCATTAAGCTCCTCATTGACCAGCTTAACTCTTCTACATAACTTAGAACTAGACAATGCTCTATTACACATAACATGTAAGCATGCACGTGAATTGGAGTGTGACAAAAAATCTCCCTTTTCATTGGGGAGAAATCGAGAGATAAAAATGGAAAGAATAAAGTATTGAGAGTATCTAAACTAATCTATTCAATATGAAAATCGATGTACTTAGTAGTAAAAGAAAAGTGTAATTATATATAAAAATAAAAAGAGAAAAAAACACTTTATGTTTGTTTGGTTAGAAATTGGAATAAACTTTGAAATTTAGATATTTTTTCCTTTTTAAGTCTATTCTATTGTTTAGTTAGACTTTAAAGTATAGAATTATGATTTGTTTAGAATCTTAATTTCATCATTCGGTGGAATTCTTTTTCCTATATTTTTAGAATAATGATCCATATTTTAGTCAATTACTTTAAAACTCAACTTTTTTTGTTTTATACTATAAAAATATCTTAAAATAAAAATATTTAGGTCAATATAATATTTATACTTCTATTTGATGACAATTTTTGTTCTATTCTACTGCACCAAATATACATAAGAGTAATGAGAGAGTGGGACCATCGATTAGAACTTTATATAGTTCTAATTTTTTTTTTTAGATATTTAGAGAGAAATTAGGTTAAATATGCATCATAATAGGCATATTTTGGCCCCTATGCTTCCCTCAATAAAACTTTGGAAAATATGCATATACCAACCTGAAATGTCAGTTGTACCCTTAATAATTGGTTTACAATGTATATATCTCTTTTTTCTTCTTTAACCTGGCTGAAGCTCCTCATTCCTCACTGTATATCCTCACAATCTTTCCTCTAATCTCATTCTTTAAGTTATCACACTGTCTAAGGAGCTGAAATTCTAAGAGCAGAAAAGAAGAAAAGGATAAAAATTGAAAAAACTAAAAAAAGACTTGGCGGAAAGACGGAGGAAGGAATCCGTAAAATGGGTATATAATTTATGTGTTCAAATATTATGGGTACCATTGGAAATGATTTTTAACTGAGTTTTGATATGTTACGAGCATAATTTGTTCATTAAAAACTATTTTCTAGGAATATCTGCAAAATTCTGGAAAAAATATCTTGGCGTGACAATAAGCATCGAATTTTCGATGTCGTTTCGACCACATTTCGATGAAATCTCAGAGTTAGGATTTTTCGACTAGATTTTGACCATAATTCGATGTCACTTCGACCATATTTTGATGAAAGTTGAGATTTAGGATTTTTTTCGACTATAATTCGACCATAATTCAATGTAACTCGAAATTTCGACATATTTTTGATAAATATTCAATTATTTGTTTCGATCTATATTCGAGCTTATTTCGTTCAATTTTCGATGACTGGAAAAATATATATTCCTCCTTTTATATTTTATGATTTATCTGTTTTATCTGCGGAGTCACGTTTCAACATCATAGTTTTGTATAACGGTGAATGGATGTTTTCATCAGAGATAATATTATGGTTTTATATTGTTAAAAAAAGTAAGGCCATGGGTGTATGGAAGGGTATTAACTTTTGTAATCTTTATATGAGGTGATTGGAGTTGATAAAAATCGTTTTGATTTAGAACTTAAGGTTGTTTATAAATGTAATAGTGGAGATGGAATCCCTATTCCTCTAACGAAGATTACTACTGATAGCGAGCTAGAACTTTAGCTTGAGGAGATGTCTTACTCTATTCAGCACCGTACTCCTATATGTGTATCCGTTTTACCGAAGTTGAGTCCTATGGGTAAGGGTTGCAGTCAAAATGCTTCATTTGTGCCTAAAACAGGTGCAGAGAAAATAGACGACCAAGACGTAGATCCAACTCCACCTGCAGTGACAGCGTGTCCTCTAGTAAGGGTTGATAGTAACAACTACTATGATTGGAGTTTTGGTGCAGAAAATATGCGTCCAAAAGAGTTAAAGGAATGCTTTAATGATGGTGTTAACTTAAACAACAATGAGGATGATTTGGGGAGAGCAAATAATGAGAAAGAACTTATAACGAACAGAAAGACATTGCAGATTAGTATACATGAATGAGAAGAGACAAGTAAAGTACCTAAGACTCCAGGGACTTCAAGTAGTCGAGTGCGTAGAGTAAAAATAGTAGATAATGCATCGAAGTAAAGTGCTCCCTTGTTTTCGGAGGGCAAGAATTGCCATAGGGAACCCCTAACAACTTGTCAGCTGGATCTTCTAATTCAGTGAAAATCGTGATCGGTCAACTATTTGAGAATAAGGAAGACTTGAAACTAAAGTTGTACTTACATGCAATGAAGTCCAATTTTGAGTTCAAAGTGAAAAAGTCAGGCAAAGACTGTTGGTTTATAACATGTATAGACGACAATTGTACGTAGCGGTTGCGAGCTAGAAAGGTGGAGCAGTCTGACATATTCGAGGTACGAAGATATGTGGCTGAACATACATGTTCGTTAGCAATAAGGCATAATGACAACAGACAAGCGGCACCATGGGTTATTAGACATTACATTAAGAGAAAGTACACAAATTCAGCCAACTCTAATTATGCCTCTCGATCAATAATCGACGATTTCTCTAAAGACTATGGGATTAACATGACATATGAAAAGGCATAGAGATATAGGGAAAAAGCACTTGTGTATGTCAAGGAAACAGTGGATGGTTCATACCAAAAGTTGCCATCTTACCCAGGGACGGAGCTAGGATTTCTCAGCAGGGGGGGCTAGATTGTAATTATAATTAAGAAAAAATAAGTATTACAATTGTACTCGGCACGTTTTCATTCCTTGAAAGCGTTTTACAATAAGTTCATTATCAATATCATTAAAGATATATTTTTCAATGTAAACAAGCAGACTGTCATTTATCCATTAATCACTCATTCTATTACGTAGTCGATTCTTTAAAAAATTCATGGAAGAGAATACCCTCTCTACAGTTGCAATAGCAACTGGTAGAATTAGTGCCAATGTCAGGAGTCGATAAACGAGAGGATAAACATTATGGGCCTGTTTGGTTCGCCTATTTCAATATGTGTATTTGAATAGAAATTGTGGAATGTGAGACATTTGAATGGAAAAAATAGTGGAATGTATTGTAATTAGAATGAGAGTATTTGAATAGACCATTCAAAAACACCTCCCCCCTCCATTCTCATTCAAGACACAAAAAAACCATTCCAATGGTTAACTTTTTGGATGGACCATTTGAATGGAAAAACTGAATTGTTGAAACAAACAAACATTCTAAAAGATCATTTGAATAGAAAAACTGAATTGTTGAAACAAACATACATTCAAATAGATTTTCCATTCCAATAAGATGGAATGGTTGAAACAAACGGGGCCTATGTCTTCTTGTCTCAACTATTTTCTGTGCAAGATCACCAATACTTTTTAATTCACTGAATTTCTCACTGGAACGCATATCAATTATATATGTTTCATGCTAATCATCAAATTCCATGAGTTCTATTGTAGAAAAATCCTTTGGATAATAATCAGCAAAGCGAATTAACTTTTTCTTGTCAAAAACTGAAAATATATTACATGAACACAATACTAATTTTAGGATTCTTTATTCTCTAGATTCTTGCTATAATCTTGTTATAATCTTCGAATTTCAAATAAATAATCCATTCTTTTTTTTCCTTCATAAGTAGGTTGATACTCTAAAATCTAAAATATATATTTAGCAAAGAAATATCATCACATCAAGTCATCTATAAATTTATAATTGTAAAATATTGAAGTCTAAATAGAAATAAAATTATAAATTAAAAAACAGAATAAGTAGACTTACTTTAAAATTAAGGGGACTAGGGGAGAAAGAAGAAAAATTGTGGTCGACTGCCGACTGGTGACTGGTCTACTACTCCTGGGTCTCCTGCACAGCTGCACTTGTATTTGGTGGAGAAATGGAGCTCTTCCACGAAAAAGATGATAAAATGGTTTGGCCCTAGTAGGTGGTCCGCTTGAAAAGAAGATAGAGATTTTTTTTTTTTTTGGAGTAGAAAAATGAGATGAGATTGATTTAGGCGTGTTTGATAAGCTTTTTCAGATTTTTGTTTATTTTATTTATTTTTTATACATATATTTTTCAATTAAATTATTTAAAATCAATTAAAATAATGTGTCAAAATTCTTAAGTGGACTTAGCTTTTTTATTAACTAATGCAAAAAAAAAAAAAATTGATTGTGGACTTGTGGGCCTTTTTCGTTTTTTAAAATTTTTAGATAGGCTTAATAGTTTTTTATTCAAACTTTTGTAGGAATTTTATTAAAAACAATTATAAATTTAATAAAAATTAAAAAAATGAGGGGGGGGGGGGGCTTCAGCCCCCTTGCTTACGTGCCAGCTCCGTCCGTGATCTTACCTATATATGTTGGAGAAGATTAATCCAAGAACAGTAACTCATTTAGAGACTGATGAGATAAGATGTTTTAAGTATTTCTTCATGTCATTGGGTGTATCTATTCGAGGATTTAGAGCAGCATGCCGTCCTGTACTATTTATGGATGGATCTTTCTTGAGAACAAATTGTGGAGGGACAATGTTAGCTACTATTACACAAGATGAAAATATACAGTTGTATCCTGTTGCATTTGGAACATTCAACTCAGAGAACAATGACTCCTAGATGTATTTTATTGTGAAACTAAAGAAAGCAATTGGAGACATTGAGAACTTAGTATTCGTATCAGACCGACACCCAAGTATTGCGAATGTATTGTCAAATATGTTTCCTGAAGCACACCACGAAGCTTGCATACATCATATTGGTATGAATATTCAAGCAAAATTCAAGGGTGATCATTGCCACAGTGAATACTTTTTGGCGGCAAAATCATATAGGATGAGTGACTTTCTTCATCATTTTGAGAAGATCAAAGTCAAGGATCAAGCCATTACTTATTATTTAGAAGAAATAGGTATTGAGAAATGGAGTCGTGCAAACTTCTCTGCCCTTCATTATAATATCATGACAAGTAATAATGCTGAGAGCTTTAACAATACGAGTAGAGATGCACGGAAGTATCCAATCATAACTTTGGCGGAGTTTCTGAGGTATATACTACAAACTTGGTACTTTAAAAGGTGAACATTGGCAATAGAATATAATAAACTGTTAGTGAAAAAGATTAAAAAGAAATTAGAGGACCATATTGAGGTTACGAAGACTTTGATTATTCAGCCCCTCAGCCACTATGAGTTTCATGTCATAGACGGTAATAGAGATGGTCAAGTTAACTTACAGACAAAGACTTGTAGTTGCAGGAATTTTGATTTGACAGGACTGCCATATATGCATGCATTGGCGATTGCTCTGAGTTGACGCATCAATCTATATACCTTGTATTCCCGGTATTATACAGTTGACGTATGGCTACACTCATATGCAGAGACTATATATCCAATAGGAAATGAAGAAGAGTGGGTTGTACCAGATGATATTAGCATGCGTATGGTGGAATCGCCTCTTTTTAAACCGAAGCCTGGATGACCGAAAATAAAACATAGAAAGTCGTAAGGGGAAAAGACCAAACTCCAACATCATTGCAGCCGTTGTGGAGGAAAATGCCACAATTGGGCAACTTGTAGATGCATGATGCCTACAGCTTCAACGCAGGATCAACTCAGGTAAACTCAAAAAATTAGGCCTCAAGAGTTATTTGTAATGATACTGTTATCATTTTAATTTTATGTATTTACTTTTTAATTTTATGATTTTAGTTTTGGCACTGTAATGAAAATTTTCACTCAAAAAATTTGGCTTTGGCACTGTAATGAATAATTTTAAAATTTTAAACTTCATCCCAGTTATATTTTAAAAGTCTAGTTGGAATAATTTTGTTTATAATATTTACATAATTAAAATGATATTAATTTTTCGAAGATTTTCAGTAGTCGAAAAAACATCAAAATATAATCGAATATCGTCGAAATTGAATCGAAATTTCAAAGATTGCAGCCGTCGAATACCATCGAATCTAGACGAACTGTAATCAAGCAGGCATCGAAATGTCATCTAATAGCGTCGAGAATTCGTCTGTTGTATAAATAATGACGAGTATACTATACTTACATCGAAATGAAGTCGAAATATAATCGAAATTGAATCGAAATGAATTAAAATTAAATCGAACACCATCGAATTTCGATTTACGTTAAACTAGAAATTAATTTCAATCTATTTCTAATTAAATTCTAACATATTATTTAACAAAAAAGTTAACCATATATATTTTCAACTTCAACAAATAATTCATATACAATATCTATGGCTCTAAGTTATGGTAAAATAAATCGACACATAGTTTGTCTCCTGAAAATTGAATAAAATCATCGACAATCGATTTTAGTGGAAGATCGACCAAGATGAATTCCAAGTGCTTGACTAAAAAAATACCGCAATCCCTACTGCAAAGGAAACTTAGTATTGTTAGTTTGAGACAGAAAAGTTAAATATTTACTTCTCAAATTGGGGGACCGTATTCAAATATCTCTTCCTTATTTGTGGCGTGTCCTCTGGAGGTAATCTTCTCAGATCAAAATCCTGAGGTTTGGTCAGAGTAGCCAAATCAAGATCGACTCGATCAGCGATCTCAGGGATAGATAGCAGAAAATGTGGAAACATCTTTACCATCAGAGTCATGGCTTCTTTGACTGATGTAGCATTGTACAATACTTGATCAGAGTCATATATACTAATCACATGTGTAGGAAGATCGACCTCCACAAGGACCCAATGGTTTGAACCGATATTGAAGGAGCAGTACACCTAATCAACCTCCACTCAAGGACATTAAAAGTTGTTTGAATCTCCTTTGGCGTAGCTAGTAAGTTGGTCATCCCACTCAAATTTGGATTTGTTCGAGTTTTTCTTGAAATCGTTCTACCAACCATTCATACATGCGATGAAGATCGTGTCGGCAATAGTTACCTTCTTTCTAAATATCTTTGGAAAAAACTAAAGCCATTCTCGTATCAACTGAAGGACCACATCAATATGCTGCATAATCAACGGAATACAATTAATATTATGTGAATACAAAAAATGACATGAACTTGTAAATTTATATAATAGGTCATATTACCTCATCTGCAAGCTACTTCTAACGGGTTTGGAGATCCAAGAAAAATGATACATATGCTGCACCAGTAGGAAGCTGGATTGGTTTCTGGTTGTTAATGGATCCAACAAGCCATGTCCTGAATGTATCTTGTTGTTTCTTCTCAATTTTCCGGAAAGGGTCTAGTTTGTATGGATTATTGACCTTAAACTTCTTGTTGGAGGGATTGGTATAGTCAATAACTCTCTTGGTCTTATGGGCTACCCGTTTCTTCCTGCAAAACTGAACTCTAGTAACCTCAGTTAGGTGTACCTCTTTCACGCCCAGAGTTTGCTATTGTTTAGAGGCTGTCTGTTCATGTGTTTTCTGTTTACTAGGAGTCCGGACCACAACATCGTCCCCAGGTTCATACCCTTGAGGAAGCACATCAGACTCGGTTGCATCTGAATCATAATTGCATGGTTGCCGCTGTACTTTCATTTCCTCCATCATCTTCAACAGTCTATCCAATTTCATTCAGTGTCACCTGGTTTGCCTTCAATTCAGTGATATTAGCTTTTAGCTCGATATAAAATGTACGTGAACGAGGCATAGCATCTGATGGTTGCTCCTCTGGGTTAAACTCTGGTTCATTTGTGGGGCCATCAAAGATGCCAGCTTCCTCTGTAGTTCGCTTTGCTTGGGCTGCCTCCTTATTATTTTCATCATCTTCCTCACCTTCAATTCCCTCTTCCTCAACTCTAGTACCTGAGGTTACAGTGTAGATCATGATATATTTGACCATAAAATTCCTTCTCTAATTCTCTTAGATTCAATATGGCTTTCGTCACAAGCTGCAAAATAGTTAAAAAAAATTTCAATCAGCTAAGACAAATAAGATAATATTAATAAACTATAGAAAGTATATTATATACTTATTTTTTTAATCTTCATATATCTTCGCAATCTTTTTGTGATGACATTTTGTTACTTGTCCACGATAGCATCCTTGGAAATTTGATGCCAGCCCTAATAGTGCATATATCGCCTAATTTCTTTTGTTTATATGGTTCCACTGCATTTGCATAGACATATAAAACCGAAAATAAAAAAAAAATAAATATAAAGAAAAGAGAGGGAAAGAGAAACAAGAATGAAAACGACTTGCGACGATTCAAATCTGTCCCATTTCGATTGATTGTTTATTATTATTATTATTGTTATAATACTTTATCATAGTGTATGTATCAATCTCCGTCGTCTCAAGGGGGCTGGTTGTGGTTGGTAGACTCAGTTTGGTTGCGATTTTCCTTTTTGATTCAGTTTTCAGCTTCCTCCCTTTGCCGCCCAACTCTTCAGATCTAATCCACTCACTCCTCCATCCCCCTCACTCTCTTTCTAGGGTTTTTTCTGGTTCTTCCCCAATATCAACCGACCCATCTCCCAATTTCTCCATTTTCGTGCTCTTAGATTTGCTCTTTACATAAACCCAATGATGGGTTCTTTCCAAAATTTCGATTTGTATCCGTACATTGCCGGAGCTCGTCGAGCTGCCTAGATGGGTCTACTATATCTATCTATATACTTTCCTTGTACCATGTACTACCAGCGCGGAGCCTCAATTCTCTAACTTTCTATTGATTTTGGCCCCTTGTGTCCACAAATTAGGGTTTTCCTTCTTGACCCAGATGACAATTTAGGTCCTCATTGTTTGTTCATACACACAGAAGCCTAGTTTTTCTACAATGCAGAGTTCGTCGAGCTCCGCGGCGGCTCAACCGGAGGCCATATTGCAGTGGCTTCAGAAGGAAATGGGGTATAGACCGTTGGGTCCGTACACCGCGGCCTCAAGCAAATCCGGGTTGCCGTCGATTGACGCGCTTCGAAAGATTTCTCGTGGTAATATGATACCCATTTGGAATTTTTTGATTACCCGGGTGAAGTCGGAGAAGACGGTGGAGAATATCCGGAGAAATATTACGGTTCATGGTGGTGGTGGTGGTGGTGGTGTTGGTGGTGATGGTGGTGGAGGTGCGGTGAGTTCAGGGAAAGAAGAGGGAAGGAGTAGAGGAGGTAGGAGGAAGGAGAAGGTGGCGGGAGAGGGGGGTTCGAGTGCGGTGGAGACTAGGGAGGCGGCGTTGCAGGAGAGGGACACGGCGGCGAAGGAGGTGGAGAGGTTGAGGAATATTTTGAGGAGACAAAGGAAAGATTTGAAGGCTAGGATGTTGGAGGTCTCAAGAGAAGAGGCTGAGCGGAAGAGGATGCTTGATGAGCGTGCTAATTACAGGTTAGGCTTAAACCTTTGCGGAAACTTATTACTATCCAATGCAAAAGAAAGAACTAAAACATGAATGTTTGTGCTTTTTAATAGTTTTAGACTGTTGGGAATGGAAACTGAACTTGAAACACTTGATTCAAAGATATATAGCTTCATAATGGCATTCAATAATGGGCATTCCCTGGTTCATGTTTAATCCTACTGCAGGCACAAACAGGTAATGTTGGAGGCTTATGATCAACAATGCGATGAAGCAGCGAAGATATTCGCAGAGTATCATAAGCGACTTCGTTTCTATGTTAATCAAGCAAGGGATGCTCAAAGGTCAAGTGTTGACTCTTCTGCTGAAGTGATTACTAGCTTCAGTGGAAGCATTGAAAAGGAAGCTGTCTATTCAACCTTAAAGGGAAGTAAATCGGCAGATGAAGTTATTCTTATTGAGACCACAAGGGAAAGAAACATCAGGAAAGCATGTGAATCTCTTGCTGAGCACATGATTGAGAAAATTTGCTGTTCATTTCCGGCTTATGAAGGAAATGGTGTTCATTCAAATCCTCACTTAGAAGCAGCCAAATTGGGTTTTGATTTTGATGGTGAATTACCTGATGAGGTTAGAAACGTAATTGTAAATTGCCTAAAGTGTCCTCCTCAATTGCTTCAGGCAATCACTGCACATACATCGCGGTTGAAATCTCTAATTTCCAGAGAAATAGAGAAAATTGATGTCAGGGCTGATGCAGAAACCTTAAGGTAAATACTTCCTTCATTTTAATTGGAGACGTTGTTTATCAATCTTTTCGCCAATCTTCTACTGGCAGCTGTAATCATCTTCTTCTTCTAATCAAAGAATCTTTATATAATAGTTGCGGCTGAGGAATGTTTATTTGTTTCTGAGTCATCTTAGGTCTTCTACACCACATTGCGTTTCTCTTAAGAATTGTATCTGCTTGATTATATGGGACGAACGAAGCAAGTTTAAAAAATTGCAACGAGGGCTTTTCGGTCTTGCATTTCGTTAGCATTTTGATTTTTATTATAATCAAGCAGATACAAATATCGTCCTCAAATACTCTTGACTTCTTGTGTGAACATCATCAATTTTGTTCTATTTGGCACGTACGATGAGTGACTCTATTTACTTCTTCATACACTATTTTATTCATACTTTTAATAAGAACTTGCTAACATATTTTGATTCCCTATTAGGTACAAGTATGAGAATAACCAAGTTATTGATGTTTCTTCTCCTGATGTGAGCTCACCATTACACTATCAACTTTATGGTAATGGAAAGATAGGGAGCGATGCTCCTTCTAAAGGAACACAGAATCAACTTCTAGAAAGACAGGTCATCTTTCGACTTTTAGATGGTAGCCTTTTCTATAATCAATTCATTTCATTAGGTTTTATTACGATTTTATATGTCTTCTAGTACCTTGGATTTGTTATCTTTTGCATTTCGTTTGGTTTCCTGGTCTCTCATTTGAAGAAAGGAAATAAAAAGAATAAAAGGTGTTTTATGTTTTACCTTTTAAACAAATCCTATATGCTGATGAGGTTTTAATGCCCACATAATACTAGGTGCGATTTATTGGATCAAAACTCGATGGCCTATTTTATCTGCTCTATTTCTTTAATGTTATTGGACGATTTCCTTATTGGATTTATTTATTTGAATCTGGTTTATGTTGTCCACAGAAAGCACACGTTCAGCAGTTTTTGGCTACTGAAGATGCATTAAACAAAGCTGCCGAAGCTAGAAACCTATCTCAAAAGCTTATAAAACGATTGCATGGCAGTGGTGATGCAGTTCCTTCACACTCTCTGGGAGTTAGTGGCACATCACAAAATGTAGGCAGTCTAAGGCAATTTGAGGTAAATCCTTGTTAAATTTGACCAGCTCCCTTTTTCAAATGAATTAGGGGAAGATAATGCTATAGTATGAAGTGTGCTTGATTTAGCCTCATCCATGTATATAATACAATCCTGGATTAATGAATATATTTATTTCTGTCCCGTAGATTTGATTTCATTTCGTTCAAAAGGGTTTCAGAAGTTTTAATCTAGTCACCAATCAAGCTGATGCTTTCTTTTCTTTTAATTTCATTTTTCACTATACCAGAACTATTGTTCAGGTCTTTGGCTGAAGATTAGGATTATTTAACCTTATAGCTATTGCTATATTGGCACTTTAGTCTTCCATATAAGAGGAGTCAATGATATGATTTTTAAAGTTGGATGGTGCTTTCTTTATTAAAGTAATTATAATTTTTATTTGTCTGTTGTTACTTGATTCCCTTACTCATGCAGTTGGAGGTCTGGGCCAAGGAAAGAGAGGTTGCTGGTTTGAGGGCTAGCTTGAATACGTTGATCTCTGAAATACAACGCTTGAATAAACTCTGTGCAGAGAGAAAAGAAGCTGAAGATTCTTTGAGGAAGAAGTGGAAGAAAATTGAAGAATTTGATTCTCGCAGATCTGAACTTGAAATCATATATAGTGCTCTTTTAAAAGCTAACACGGTAAGGCCTCTTACGATTTATTAGCTCCTTTCAACTGGTTACGATTTATTAGCTCCTTTCAACTAGTTACGATTTATTAGCTCCTTTCAACTGGAGATTCACTGTGTGTGGTGGTTATTGTTAGAATGAGTATTACATTTTTCAAAGCATGTATTGAATCATTTTAATCTACTCTTGGATTTTGTTTTAGTATGCTTGCCGTCATTGCTGCCCCTACTCTTTGCTAGAATGTATCAAAGATATATTTTTTAATGGTGTTTGTCCTTTTTTTAACCCCATAAATAATTACTGGTGTGATTTCATTAATCATTTAGGATGCTGCTGCGTTCTGGAATCAGCAGCCAATAGCTGCAAGAGAGTATGCGTCAAGCACTATAATTCCAGTGTGCACAATTGTTGTGGATATTTCTAATAGTGCAAAAGATTTTATTGAGAAAGAAGTTTCTGCTTTTTATCGAAGTCCTGATAATAGTCTCTACATGCTTCCGGCAACCCCACAGGTTTGTATAACTTGTAGAGTAATTAGTAAGGGTTACTTGTTTTCAGTAATGAGGTCTTGCTTTTCTATGTGGTGTCTTTCAGACTCGTACACAAACATTAGCCTCTCTCTCTCTCTGTCTATATATATATATATAATTATCTCTACTTCCCCTCCTTTATATACTTTTTCACCAGGGAGGCTACTACCATTTTTGTTGCCTTTAATTTTTCTTGATGGTAAAGAAATTGGTTTTGTTCATGACATTTAGGGATCTGTTATTTTCTTTCTATTAAATTTATTGCAGGCACTTTTGGAGTCCATGGGTGCAAATGGATCCACTGGACCTGAGGCTGTTGCCACTGCAGAAAAAAATGCTGCTATATTGACTGCAAAAGCAGGTGCAAGGGATCCCTCAGCAATACCATCAATATGCCGCATTTCTGCTGCTCTTCAATATCCTGCAGGTGAGTTATCAATTCTAACATTAGAAATATGTCCAAGATTTAAGGATGTTTGTCTTTGATAGGTTTTGGAAGACTGCTTCCTCTGACATTTTTCTTGAGAAAATGACATCACTCTCTTTTTTCCAAGTTTTACTTTCATAGTACCCATGATATTGTTGTTGTTCTGCTGTATTATGTGGCCTCTTGATGTGTTTATGTTTATTTCTTCTTTATCTTGTGCATTGAACGAACTTTCGTTGGATTTATAGGTTTGGAGGGTTCAGATGCCGGTCTAGCATCAGTTTTGGAATCTCTAGAATTCTGCCTTAAACTTCGTGGTTCTGAGGCTAGTGTGTTGGAAGACTTGGCGAAGGCAGTCAATTTAGTTCACATACGGCAGGATCTTGTTGAAAGTGGTCATGCATTGTCGAACCATGCATATCGTGCACAACAAGAATATGAAAGGTAGAATTGCAAGGAGTGTCCATGATTTCATATAGAATATATTCATGTAATATTATCTGTCTCTCTGAGCACCTCTCTCTCTTTGAGCACTGGGTAGTAGCACAATGAGTAAGATGCACTGATGCACTCCATATTAGCTAATTTCTAGTGTTCACTTGCACTCATGTTTGTTTTTTCTTTTATTATTGTCTTATCGATTTTTGCCTTCATATATTGGATGTTGCATATCTTTTCCTACTCCTTATACTGTAGTTCAGATGGACTTTCTTTGGCGTTTCATCTGGTTGTATGTGCTGGGATTTTGTTAGTTTTATACATATCTATGGTCAATTAATTTATGGAAGAAGACCAGGGAAGAGGGTACGGTTTGGTTTGCACTATATTGTCCACAACTTTATGCTCATCTCCCTCTCTCACGAACTTCAACTACCACCAGAAGTTTTGAAGCTAAGAAGCAAATTGATTGGAATTATCTGGATTACTGTTTCAAGTTTGAGATTACCTATGTTATGTATGTTTAACTTTGCCAACGGCATGATTTGCTAAAAGAATTTGCAATGCGTTGCAGGACAACAAGTTATTGCTTAAATTTGGCTGCAGAGCAGGAGAAAATGGTCTTGGATAAGTGGTTGCCCGAACTCAAATCTGCAGTTTTGAGTGCTCAAAAGTGCTTAGAAGATTGCAAATATGTTAGCGGATTGGTGAGTGACCACTGAAAGCTATATTATCGTTCGATTCTTTGCCTATTTACCTGCACACATTGTATGTCCCTGTGTATGTGTTTGATGAGTTATTTGAGGGTTGAGTTCTTTTCCCTCTTTCTTTACATTTGGTCAGTAGACATATCTGGAATAACGCTAATCAGGATGTTTTTATTGTCATAAAGTTAAAACCTCAGGAGCATTTGTTTGACTGTTAATGCAATATACATCACAGAAAGTGCACACAGACATAGATACTCATGCAAAAGTTTCATTTCCTCAATCTAGGTTTTTGATAATTTGGTTAGTTTCTGTCTGTAAAAAGAGTTGGAAGGGAAAGGGTAGGACATATTCTGTCTTTTGTTGCAGTAGTTTAGTGGTTTACAGTAGAGCAACTGCATTTCTAACTTTCTTGTGTGGACTCCAGAAAGTTTCTCGTCTCTTTTTTATTCATCGTTTTCTTTTAAAATTTTGAACTTCAATGTGTCTCTGCAGCTTGACGAGTGGTGGGAACAACCGGCATCAACTGTTGTTGATTGGGTTACTGTTGATGGATTAAATGTTGCTGCTTGGCATAATCATGTGAAGCAGCTCCTTGCATTTTATGATAAGGAGCTCTTGTGAATATCCCTTGGTGTTCAGTACAGCACAATGCTTTTGGGATCTAGCTCGTATACCGCATATTGCTTTGCCACTTTCATGTTGATATCCACGTAAAAATGCAGCCCCGTCAGAGGCAGCATGCACTCGGGGTATATCTAGGAATGAAATGGAAAGCATTCATAGTATGGATGTGATTTTACTACAGTTTGGAGATAAAACAGAGGGAGTCTGATTCTGTTGGCTATAACGACCACTCCTGTTACCCCCATTTTCCATTTAAGTTTTGTATAGAATATTTGTTATGGTTGTATTGTACCATAGGCCATTTCTAGCTCTTGGTTTTGGTTGCGATACTCTTTCGAGGCTTGATTAATGCCGTTCAAGAGTAGCATGACAAAACTGTAGCCATTGCATTTGAATGTGTGGTCCTTGGCTGATCGAGTTGAAAGGAAAATGTTGATTATCATAATCAACAAGTTATACTTTGTACTTTGTACTTAGTAGTCTTGTATTTGTTGGTTCTCACTATTAATCAGTTGATTTACATTTTTTTTTTCCCTCCCTTCTTTCTCCTTTTTGGCTGAGAAAGTTGATTAGTTTGTTTATTTCTTCATAGCTATTCTAGAACGAGTAAAATGAAAGTGAAGAGTTAAAAGATGACGGTGGGTATGAACTGTTTGTTGACTTAGCATAAGGAGAGGAGTATCTCTTGGGAGTGGAGATTTTGAACTCAGATGTGGCTAACACGTGGGATGCGGCCATTAGCCATCGGACTGTTACCTAAAACCATGCCCGTGATTTAGATTTAGAATGCTTGTATTAGTAGTTGTACACTTCTCCGCGATACATGACCAAATTAAGGAGTCATCTTTATTCCATTTTCATATGTAATCCGTATCTATCTATTTAAAGCACCATTATTCGAAAGTTATTGTATGAAAACTCTATTTTGTTGGACACGTTAGCAAGTAAAAGGTTTTTATATTCGTCCGTGAAGACCAGACAGGACAGTCCAGAACCCGTGATTAGAGAAGTCATTTTTTCCTCAGAATTAGACAAAAACGTAACTCGTTTTGTAATTTAAGCTATTGTCTTATAATTTCGCTTTCACATTTCTCGCTCGAATAGGACAAACATAAAGATGTGCAATGATACATGAAAGAAGGGCAAATTGTAAAAAAATACTATGAAGTTTGTGTTACGTAATTTAGATCTTAAAGTTTGGACTCTGCAATATAATATCTTAATATTAAGAATTTTTGAAAATTAATATTCAAATTAATTTTTTAAATAAGTAAAAGATAATAATATCTTCAAAATTAAGGAGAATAATAAGAATTATTCAGTTTTAATTTAAGATATTATTGTTTTTTTTTTTTTACTAAAATTGGTCAAAAAATTAGTTTAAAATATTAATTTTTAAAAATTTTTAATATCAAAATATTATTTTACAAAGTCTAAATTATAAGATTTAAATTACAGTAGATTCAGATTTTTCGGTATATACTCGGACTTCTCGCTATTTTTTTATAGTCTATCCCACGAAAAATATGATTTACTGGTGTTCACTGGATATTTATGTACTGGAATTCTGATAGACTTGAACCGTCAGAGGAAGCAACGTGTAAAAGCATAAAAGATTCAGTTTGATTGTCAAGCGGTGGCAGTTTGTTTTTATTAACTCGTTAGATTGCTTATAATTGGAGATATAAACATTAATATATACTCTTCCTTTGTTTGCTTGAAATGATAATAGCATGTACCTTTCTCTCTTTTTTTTTTTCTTTTTTTTTAAAACAAATATAATATGTGCTTTACTTATGTGTGTATACATGTCTCTCCTCAATATTGGAGAGAATATGAGAATAATGAAACAATAATACATGAAAGCATGAAAATCTTTACTCTAGCACATGGGAATGTCACCAAGTTCTAGTAGTCCTGCATATTTTGCCCTCTTGTCAATAACCTCAAAAACAAATCAGTTCCATGTTCAGTGTACTATATTTTTCATGTATGCATGTAAAGAAGATCCCTCCATATAAGAGATTCAACACATGAAATGAAAGGAGCATAGTACGGCCTCATGTTCTCTGCTCTGTGATGAACAATAATATATGTATAGAGAGAGAGAGCCAACTCTGGCAACTAGAGAGCCAACTCTGGCAACAGCTTCTCTCAATTTTGTTTACTATTTAATTTGTCACGCCTCGCTCATGACAAGCTAATATGATGAGTACGTTATCATTATTCTCCAGAAGAATGTGTTACGTGGAGGAGTTTTAGCTTTCACAGTTGTGGTGTATACAAGTTTTGGTGATTTAACTATGCCTTCTAGCTTCTAGTATTTACAGAAATCATATAACAGGTTAAAAAATAGAAAAATCGAGCATTTTTATCTGGTTTTGAATGTGAACAAAACTATGTACAACATATGTAACAACAAAAATAGTTGTCCACTTCAGTCTGTCTTTAGTCACGGCCTAATGTCTCTTACAAAAACTGTGTGGCTAGTCTTCGCGTCTCGTGAACTAACGGGGGGCCCGAACTATATACTCATTTTTATTCTCATACCAACAAAGGAACAAATTCAATAAATGTGAGTAATTAATCACAGTAGCAAAGCAATTTAGAAGCTTTCTTTTTCTTTTGAACTTTTACTTTTTCAAGCAATTTCGTAGTGGGAAATGAACTTTACATTCACTGCTTCTAGTTTGCGGTTAGACTTGCTTTTGCATGAATGAAATAAAGAAGGCTTGGTGGGTCTAGCTTATAAATTAATTATACATTTTATATCTAACAATGTATAATACTCGAAACACGCAAACAAGTCTGTAATTCTAATAACATGAACCTTTGCAACCAATATAAAATGCAGTGCTCTTTCAGGTCTTGCTCAGAGTAGAGAAAGTTTCTCCTTCTGGTTTAGGGGAATAGTGCCTCAAATATGACTTGGTTTCTATCAATAATATTTTCTATCATTCTCACAAGTAGTCATCTTTCAGAGGCTAACCATGACAGAAAGCTTTCATCTGCAGTTGTGGTTGGCACAGTCTACTGTGATACATGTTTCCAAGAGGATTTTGATAAAACCAGCCACTTTATTTCAGGTTTTTTTTCTTAACTTTTTTCCAACTTGGAAATATTGCAACTTTTTTGTTTTTCAATTTATTGACTAAAAACAGTTCCCGGGTTCTGTTTTTCAGGTGCATCTGTGGCAGTAGAATGCAAATATGGCAAAACTTCAAAGCCAATCTTCAGGGAAGAAGTGAAAACAAACAAGCATGGAGAATTCGAAGTTCATTTGCCTTTGTCAGTAAGCAAACACATCAAGAGAATAGAGGGATGTTCTGTGACACTGATAAGCAGCAGTGAGCCATACTGCTCTGTGGCCTCAACAGCCACTTCATCTTCACTCCATCTCAAGTCAAGAAAGCAAGGAACACACATTTTCTCAGCTGGGTTTTTCACCTTCAAGCCATTAAAGCAACCAATCCTCTGTAATCAGAAACCAAGCATTCAAAACTCCAGGAAACCCATCACTGATCCCATCAAAAAGTGGTTCTCTTCACATTCAAACATTCCTGATTTGGCATTCCCACCACCTCTTCAAGACCCTGATACCCCTAGTGGTGGTCTTCCTCCTATTCCTGGACTCCCTCAGCTCCCACCATTACCAAATCTCCCTCCTTTGTCTCCTTTACCTCCTTTACCAAAACTCCCTTCTTTACCAAACCTCCCTGGAGTTTCACCTATAATTCCAGGAAGCCATAAAACAGGACCAACTTCACTAAATTCTCATGAACAAATCAATCAAAAGGAAACAAACCCAAGTTTTTTCTTCCCTCCAAATCCTTTCCAGCCACCTCCACTTATCCCAAATCCATTCCAGCCACCTCCACTCATTCCCAATCCATTCCAGCCTCCTCCAGCTCCACTCATCCCCAACCCATTCCAGCCACCTCCAGCTCCAACTCCACTCATCCCCAACCCATTCCAGCCACCTCCAGCTCCAACTCCACTCATCCCAAATCCATTTCAGCCTCCACCAGCTCCACCATCACCACTGTTTCCTCCTTTCCCACCTATACCAGGCTTGACACCTGCATCGCCACCGCCTCCGCCGCCGCCATCGTTTCCATTCCCTCTCCCTCCATTCACATTCCCATTCCCATTCCCACCACCTCGCAGCCCCGGGACCCCACCTGCTTCTTCCCCTTGATCATACAGAATATGTAAAACCATGTATAATTTCCAAGTTTTTATTATTCTAAGTGTAAATTTTAGTATCTTTGTGTATCAGAACAAGTGGTATAGAGTTGCAAAGTTTGTAGAACGAAATTATTGATATTTGGAATAAAGCTAGCATCTATAAGAGGGCTTGTATTCACAGTGTGTATCATTACTGTTAATAAAAATCAGAGTATTTAGCATATTGGGCTCCTTTCAGAAATTTAATTCGGCTTTGTTTGTATGTGATGTAATGTTCTGCTTTTGCGGTATGGTGCTGCCTTCAAGCACTATTATATCCTTTATTGAACATAAAGCAATATTACAATTCACAAGGCACCATGCACTAATAGATAGTAGGCCTGTCTCTAAATTTATAGATGGACTCCATGTTTCGATCGTATGTTATGAACTGAGTTAGCATTGAGAATATTATCGAAGTATGCACAAAGTTATTACGGATCACCTTAACGTCACACATTAGAGGAAGTGTGGGAACTACTACAAATTTTATGTGCTTTGCGAATCTTACATCTTATAATTTGTGTTGAGTATAAATGATATGCAGTGTGTATAAAAAACTAGGATCAGTTTCTGTAAATCTGAATAGAAACACAATGGATCATGATGCAGTTATGTAGTTAAGCAAGAGAAAACAGGTCAGAATAATTGAAAAGGATGAAGTTCCCTTGGAACGGAGAATTGGTTCCACTGGCTAAATACTTTAAAAAATAAAGACATGATAGAGGGATTCATGGAACCCACACGGATAATACAATCCCAACACTAGTACGGCCCACTTAGCCCACAGTATGGCCCATGAACTAACAGCCCAACAACAACGATATTACAGTTATAAAAGACAATAAAAAGAAAGTCTAGACTTTGTAAGACAACACATTAAACCTTGTAACTATGAAGAAGCAATGAAAGGCGGAACAGAGAGAACTAATGTTCATGTTCAAGCTCCATCTCCAGAAGCACCAAACCGGTCACCAATCCAGCCCCCGAAATTCCTGTCAGCTGGTTCATCGTTATCAACGACGCCATTCTCTTCATTGTCCACACTAGCAGCAGTGGTTAATAGTGCACCTTGCACCGCAGCAGAGTTGGAATGAGAAGCCGCCGCCGCCGTGGTGCTAGGATTGAACCAGTTATTAAGTCCTCTGTAGTACACATGATCGTACTGAGCACTGGCGGTCGGCCGATAATCTGAGCTGTTCGTTTGATCAGTGGTACTACTGCGAGGAAGTCCCCTCAGGTGAAGCCTATACTTCTGATGAAATCAATCAAAATGAGATACGAGTCAGGAATATTAATAATTCTATAATTAACAATTTGAAGACATATAAATAAAAGAAATTATTTATTTTATTTTGAACTTGTTATGACCTGCAGATGGCTCTTAACTTGATCGTTGGTCAGGTCCTTGACATTCATGAGCTCCCTAATCTGTTTTGGAGTAGCCACTGCCCACACAACATATTATTATAAATAATAATAATAATAATCATAAACTAAACCAATCAAACAAAAATAAAAAAAAACAGATGCCCAAGTATATAAATATGGACACCAATCTAGTAAGTAAATACATAAATATGCTAATTAAAATTTATCTTGCATATTTTTTTATATAAAAAAATAAAAAAGAGAAATAACATTAATGATACATGTCTTTTCATGCATATTATTATAACCGTTAGATCATCATTAGATGGTGATCCAACGGCTAAAAAAAAATACCTATATATAAGTAAAAAAAAAAAAACCTACTAAATTGGCAACATATATATATAGAATATAATAAATCCATGCAAAAATAGAGCTAGATATTTATTCACGCAGTAGAAAAGACATGCCAAGCAGTTTCATGCATTAATATATATATTCCTAAAAGTTGAGTAAATCAAATTATGAAACTCACATAAGTGAATATATACATATATAAAATATGCTAGTTATATATAAAATTGGAATTACGTACCTTCGGGACTTTTAAAGCGACCCATAGCCTGGATGAATTTTGCATGGAGCTCAGGTGTCCAAGTTCTCCTATTAGTATTCCTCCATATGGGATCCAAAACCACCTCTGCTGCTACTGCTGATGGCGGCTGCAACTGATCATACTTTACTCCTCCTCCTCCTCGGCTTCCAATTCCAAATGCTGGAACGATATCATCATTATTATTGCTCCTGCTTCCAAAACTTGTTCCACCATTCAAAACATCCGATCCGATTTTCGGGTTCTTGCTTTTGTTCCCAGAATCCTGCAACAAATTATTATTATATACTGTTGACTGATCATGATTTTTTTTCTATTGGTTTTATTTCCTTTCCTTTGCCCCGTAATTGTATATATACTTGATTCAACTGATAAAAAACACTAATATCCTTAAGAAAAATAATAACAATAAATCCAATTTTTATAAAGGAAATTATTTTTTCGTTATTAAAATTGGTCAAAAAGTTAATATTAATTTTCAGAAATTCTTAATTTCATGATATTATTTTGCAAAGTCCAAAACAGAGTCCAAACTTTATGTTTTAAATTGCAGAATACACAAAGTTTGATAATATTTTTTTTTTAGTTCACCCTATAAATAATAATAATAACAATAATAATTTTGTCAATAAAATTACAAAATAAATTAACCTGAATTGTTTTGAACTGATCATGATAACATTTCGGCCAAGGAGGAGAAATAAGGCTACTAGTAAGTAGGTCGTTAATATTTTTGTTTTCGGCATTATTGATAATATTCTTCATTTGAAGCTCATGGCGATCGTTCTCGTAAGTCCTCTTTTTGCATGCCAGAAACTCAGAAACTCGCCTCTGGAGTTCGCGGTCGTGATCATATACTTCAGATTCTCCTCCTTGAGTCTTCTTCGTCAAGGACTTTGTTATTTCATCCTTTATTATTTCAATGGCTACGTACGTACACATAAACAATAATTAATAATATTGTCACATAATATTTTTTTTAGAAAAAAGAAATTCAAATTATAAGATCATATATAATATTTAAAAAAAATGATCTACAAAGGGTTTGGAAAAAAGGGTACTAAACAAAAAAATAAATGAAAAATAACAAGAAAGAAAGAAAGAAAGAAATGGTTACCGTCCATGAGGAGAAGCATGCACTGGGGAAGGTCACGTTTGAGAACCTCAACCCGAGAAAGCTCTTCCTTATACTTGTTCAAGTAATCATTCAAAACTGACAATTTCTTCTCCACGTCATTATCAATCTTGTCTAGGTCGCTCAGTAGGTCCCTGATGGTTTTGGGGACATAAGAGGGCTTAAGACTCAATCTAAGCTCAAGCACTTTGCTAGAGTTAGAATTAGAACCCATTTTTTCTCTCAAAAACTATATATTATAATTTGCACTCTCCTGAAAAAAGGTCTATATGAAAATATGTATCTGAGAGAGTACTGTGGCCTAAAGTGTGTGATCTGGGGCTATAAATAGTGAGAAAAGAGAGGCATGATGAGAGTTAAAACCAGAATCTGGAATTCAACAAAGGGTCTTAAAAAAGTGAGCTTCGAAAATCCCCATAAAGACAAATTAGATTACATAATAGCAGATTCGCATGCACTCACTCATATATTGACAACTAATACTATTTATGTAATTTATTAATAAAAAATATATATCTAATATATTTTGACATATATTCATATCCGAGCTGAATCAGTAGTTTTACCGACATTAATGCCTGATGAGTTGGATACATGTACTGGTACTCTAGTTATGAATATATAAATACTTCGTTATGCACTTTGATCAGCTGATTAATTAATTAAACTCTTCTTTTCCTTATTTACTTGTGTGAATCTACAATTCTAGAGCTCAAATTTTACGTTCAACATTGGATATAGTGATTCTTGTATAGGATAATACTTGAGATATCAATTTTTTTACTAAATTTTTAATGCTAACACATGTAGTATGTGATTTGTCACCACTTAATTAAAGATAATGTTTAATATATTTATGGTAAGTTTTAACACACTAATTAAATGGTAACAACTTACATACCACATGTACAAAAAATTTAGTACAAAAATTAAGATATGTAGTGATATTCTTCACGTATACGGTGCATGATATTGCTAATTAGTTGCTTGCATCGGTCTTTGTTATTAAAGTAGGAGGGGAAAGAAATCGTATATAATGATATATCAGATGTCATTTTGGTACAGCGCGCTATCACATCATTTCGAGTACTATTATAAATTTTTAAGAAAAATTGATTATTGTTATAATAAGATAGGAAAATGTTAAATTATTTACAAGTAATAACTTGATTGACCTAGCTTTTAGGTGACAACTACCAGTAGAGGTAAACAAAAAAATGACATGCATTAACCTTTAACAAATATTTTGATGTCATAAGTCAAGTTATTTTTTCTAGATAGTTTGCCATTATGTGTAGCATTATTCCTAATTATAATGCACGCATATTAATATACATTCAAAATATTATATGTACGATATTTTCCTACTTGTTGTCATAATATCCTTTCATTTGTACTAATACAGTAGAATTATAATTCAGCGATGCCAACATAGATTATGTCAATTGATTATTACATAGCATTATTATATCACAGACTGCACCCTGATTTGATATATAAAATGTTACTAATATAATTTCAAAAACTGGTTAAATTATATATATGTATATTATGCTTGCTATATATTACATCAAGCATACGTTACTTTTGTATTAGTTGTCCGTCAGTCAGTCAGTATATCATCTGTACTAATATAGTAATTTTATAATGTTATCGTATCAACACAAATATCAACACAAATAGTGTCAATTGATTATCATCATGTCACTCAGACAGTATCAGATTTGATATAAAATTTTAGTAAGTAAGGTAAGATATTCTGAATCTTTTTTTTTTTCTTTTTGTACTTTCTTTCCTATAACTATACCATTTTTGGCAGTTCTGTACATTTCATTTTACCTGATTTGAGGTGAAATATAAAAAAAGTATATTTTAGCTAGTTTCCACCAGTATGTTTTATAAATAGAAAATATATCCCTTCAACTTGTCTAGAGTAATGTTACAAAAATCAAAAATTTATACTAATGATGTGACATCATTTTAATTTCTCTTTTATATATCTTAAAATAGCTTCATCCCATTCAAAGTTTAGTGTTTAAAATAGATGCCACGTCATATTGTATAAATGTTTCATGTCTTTAACATTTTTTATTTCTCAAAGTTAGGTTAAAATCGTCAATTAGGTCAAATTTGTCAAAGTAATGTTGTGACATGAGACTAATATATAACCTTTTTCAAAATTAATCGAATAGTCTAACTACTATTAACCTTATAGTGAAATGCCCAATATCTTTAGCATTAATTTATATAAGTTTTTAAGGATAGTATTTGACATTTAAGTTGTTTAATTGGCTACTAGCTAATAGATAATATGATTATTTGACCATGGCATTGTGACCATTTTCAAATTAAAAAAAGGACCAAAAATTTGATGAATATTTTTTTAATTTAGATAATTCGTACTTAATATGATAAACTGAGAGGATATATTTGTGTCTAAAAACACATGGTAGAAATTGTTATATAGCTAAAACATAATAGAAATTTTTTGTGTTTTCCCTTAATTTTATCCATCCTTAGATTAATTAATTACTAGTGTTTACAATTAGTTTCAATATAAAAAATTCATCCTTATCGTCAGTAGAGTAATTCCTTTTGATTTTATTTTTTTCAAAAGAAAAAAAGCTGTTAGATAGCATAAGTTTTAGTACTTCAACTATCATTTTCATAGTGATACTAATTTTTATGGATTGCCTGATTAGATTTTGGGATAAAATTAAAACAAATGAACTGCAATTTAATAGGTAAAATTACTATGATTTTGGATTATTATGTTACTTCATAATATGCCATCATTGATCAAAATTCAAATTAATTTCAAAATTTAGACATACAGAAAATTCCAAATTACAAGATAAGACTCAATATTGAAAAAAAAAAAAGAGAGAGAAATAAAAATGACAAGAGTCACCACCATTATTTCTCAAAAGAAAATTCACATAACTAACAAGAATACCATTGCAAGATATACAACTATTAGAGTATGATACTATTATTAGTCTACCTCTTAGTAGCTTAATTTTTTGGGATAAAATGGTAATATGATATGGTATCAGAGCAAGAGGTCTTAATACAGATCCTTGAAGTTATAATTCCCTAGCCTGTCAAGTGTTGGGGTTATTATTTGTTTGCATTCTCCTCCATTCTTTTGAATTTGGTTTACATTTCTTCTTCCTTTATATTGCCCATTTTGAGCATTATAATTTGTCTAGGGTCACATATGAGCATAAGCTTTTTGGATGACCAAACAAGTTTGCCATACTAATAGCAAATTTATAATCACTTTCTACCGAAGAATAATTATGAACTCAAAAGAAAATTCTACTTTCAAATTAACCACCATATAAAGGCTATCTTCATGAACAATGCATCATCTATATTAAAATTCTTTCGGATTTGAATCATAGGAGGTTTAGATCTATACAATAATAATAAAAAATTAAAGAGAAAAAAAAACAAAAAATTAATAAAACCTACACTAATATAAAATACAATAATAATAAAAAATTAAAGAGAAAAAAAAATAAAAAATTAATAAAACCTACACTAATATAAAATCTAGTTAAACAATCCCAATATAAAAATAAATAAAAACCTTTACACAAATATAATAATTATTGAGAAAAAAAAGACCACGAAAATGAGAAAAATAAAATAAAAAAAACTAGAGAATCCTATCTTGATCTCTCTTTCTAATGCATAGAGATCAGAAAAAAAAAAAAGTGAAGAGAAAGAAGAAGATTTTTTTAAAAACTTTTTTTTAGACAAAGTGGCTAAGGTTTATCAAAACAAAATGATAGTGACGTAATTTTAATAATGCATCTTAATCAGATTCCTTTGAATTCTTGCATGTATTTGTTCTACAATTAAACTTCGATAAATGAATATTCGATAAGTTAATAACCTCATTTAAATAATAAAATTTTCTGGTCCCGACTCAGGCCAGTGTACTAAATTAATAATCTCGTGTGCTAAACGTATAAAATAATAATTTTTTTTTAAATCCTTTAGTGCCCAATGAAAGTATAAATTAATAATTAATTAAATATATAAAATAAATAACATATAAAATTCATAATATTAAGAAATTTTTTCTTGACAATTTCAATAATCTCAATTCAGTTCTTTTCCAAAATATGCATCTAAATCTATTTATTTTCTCTTTATATCTAAATTGAACTTAACTTCATCCAAGCGTGCAATATATTTAGTATTTTTTTCCTCATATTGCATAGAGTAGTTATTTAAGGTTATTATTATTTGAAATATCTTTCTTCAGTGAAAAAATTGGCAAAACACAGCTGTATTTGGATCAAGATCATCATCAACAATATTTCAAAATCTTTTGAAAAATCTCTTCATTGATTATGTCACTGTATAATGTTAACTAGGATAATTCAAAAGATTCTAAATGTCTATTACGTTTCTATGGCATATATTAGTAATAATTTAACAAAAACTATTTACATGATAATTTTTTAAATTGTATATATATACGCAGGGCCGTCTTAATATGAGTTGAGGCCCTAGGCAAAATTTATCATGGGGTCTCTTTTTTTTTTTTTTTTGAAGGAGCCTTATAATATTAATTTTGATTTTTCTACTTAAAATCTATTTTTCTAGCTATTTGAGATGCAAAATTATTAATTAATTCTTTGTATTCAAGATTGGCTAATATATCTTGTTCTATAGATAATATAGCTAAGTCATTCAATCTTTCTTGTGACATTATAGATCTAAGGTAAGATTTTAATATTTTTAATTTAGAAAAGCTCATTTCTATAGAAGCAACTGTTATTGGAATGGTTAATAATATTCTATAAGTAATAAAAGCATTTGGAAAAGAATCCACTTTTTTTATATAATCGAGTGTTTCAATTGGGTTAATCTTTTTGTTTAGAAAATTGATCTTAGTACTCTTAATTTAGAAAATAAATCTAAACCATCGATATCAGAATCATCACTAAATAATGTGACATAATTTTTAACTACATAATTAAAAAGTATGATTCCATGCACTTTTAAATAAGGTATTGTTAAAAATTATGCCATATCATTTATGCAAATTTTTACACTAATTATGAGTATTTTTAGCATTACACTTTTGAATTAGATATCAGTTTGTAATATCATTTGTACTAATATGATAATACTATAACATTATAGAACCAATACAAATTATTCCAATTGATTATTTATATGTCGGGTGAATTACCAAAAAAAAAAAAAATTCTGAAGTTTGAGTGTTATATAATTTAAACCCTGAAATTTGAACTCTATAAAATAATACTGACTTTTTGACCAGTTTTAGTAACAAAAAAATAAGTGATACGACCCAAAATCTAAGGCCGTGACTTTTTGTAATTTTGAGTGTAAATTAGTATAAATAAAGAATTTTACAAAATTCAGAGAAAATCAAGTACTTAGATTTTAATTTTAGTCCTCAATTCGTTAGAAATTCTGTATAAAAGAGATCCATCTTTAATTTAGTTTATCAAGAAAGAAACTCCAATTATAATTCAAGAAAACATAGTTAAATTGCATAAAAACTTGGTTTGATAAAAAACTTTAATGTTGATTAAAATGAAGTTCTCAATCTTGAGTCGGAAAATCCAAAGACTGATCTACCAGGTTAATCAAAATTCCAAGTACTTAAAACTTTGAAAATATACTCCTTGGGAACTATAGTACCCCCTTTATATACCAAACCCTCAAATAGTAGTAATTACATCCTCATACATTCACCTAGTAGAATTTATGAACTTAGCTAAACAGCTAGACATAGAAAAAGAGTGAGACAAGAAAAAGATACCAGCCATTGAGGAATGAGACCACGAGCATAAGCCAAGCGACTTGCCTAGCCAACGAGACAACTAACTCAAATGAACCACCTGAAAGGGAGGGAAAATAAGAAGGGTGAGCTCGAAAGCTCAGTAAGAAAACTGTTACCTTGTTTAAAAATCTTTTTAGTGATGGAAAGCTCCTGCATGGTTAGTTTAATCCAAAATACCTTTGTAAAACCATATGTGCATATATTCATAAAAATATCTAAAACCAATAGTCCATATGCACATACACACATATATAGGTGTACAGAAAACATAATATCTCAAAACCAATCAGTCCACAAACACTTGACACAAATTCGCCTATACCCATGAGTTCACAACCTCTCATCAATGGAAACCAGGGTGTTGGCACTACGTGTGCCATACAGCCTGCCTGACACCTAGCCCATAACCGGAGGGGACACACGTGTGTCGCCTACCAAACCTGGAGGGGCAACCGCATTGCCTACGCCTGCCAAATAGGGAGGTAATCAGAAGAAATACCCCGCGCGGGTTCACGGACTCTGTACCGTCGGTGGGGCCGCAGCGCCACACTATAAAAATCCCATGATGCTAACCTGGTACTTATGTGTGATCCTATGATACGTGTACTCTGAACTGATATGTAAAAGTAGCCGTACAGTAGTTTGAGTTCAAATAATGCTCTGGTTTTTAACAAAATGGTTAATTAAATTTTGTAGAAAAATTGGCAGCATAACGGCCCTATTTTAACATATCCAAAAATAACCTGCACTAAAAAGGTCCCAGAGCAATCCAATATATACAATACGATTCAATTCCACCACATATATCCAAAGCAGTTAAAAAATCACATTTGTTCTCATATGTTGCAGAAAATAAGTTTTATTCAAAACGACGTAAAAGAGAGGTAACTGAATCCCTATCTCACCAGAATAGCGATACCACGCTATTGGATGCTCAAGATGCCGTTGGACGATTGTTCGGAGGGTCGAGAACCAATTCCACGCCCTCGATCACTCATTGGGAAAAACTAACTTCTCAATGGAGCTTCGAATCAATGAACGGACCTCTTCATTGAATTTCTAATGTCCAAAATAGCTAAATTAGATATATGACTCGACCAATTCAGGTCTGGGCCGATACCGGATCGGTGGCATACAAAACTAGACAAATCTAAGCCGTTAGAATGATAACAAAAACAAAATCTAACGGTCGGATTAAAAACTAAAATTCGAAACTCTAAATACCCTAAAATGGCAACTTTCAATCCGGGCAAAATAGGATCGTGAAATATATAACTTGAGGTTCCTCTCGATGATACGAATCCAACGAGCCCAAGGACGCGACCTGAAACGGCCGGAATCATCGCCGGTGACGAAAACTCTGAAACGGCCATTAATGGAGTTTTCCGGCGACGGGTTGCTCGGCTGCCATCGGGGACGGGCGNAGCGGCTCCGTCACTCTTCCGCCTCCTTTCGGCTGAGAAAACGAGAGACGAGAGAGAGGGGGTGATGCATCGGGAGGGAGGGAGAGATAAGAGAGAGAGAGAGAGTTATGTGTGTATATGTATATATAATTTGATTTTTTTTTAAATTTCTGGTCAAATGACCATTGTGCCCCTTAAAAAAAGGGGTATTACAATAAGAATATTCTACATTAAAACTAGATTAGTTCTTATTATTTTCCTTAATTTTGAGGATATTGTTGTCTTTTATCAGTTAAAATTATTCAAAAAGTCAACTCAGCATATTAATTTTTCAAAAAATTTTAATCTCAAGATATTATTTTGCAAAGTTCAAACGTCAGATTTTAAATTGTAAAATACTCAAACTTGAGAGTATTTTTTTAAAGTTTACCCTTTATATGTCAGTGCATCACAGTGACACTATTAGATACGATATAAAACTTTAATAAATAAAGTAAGATATCCTAAATAACTCAGTGTATCACATGGACAGTGGTAGATATGATATAAAACTTTAATAAATAAAGTAAGACCTTCTTTTTCGGTTGTTGAATGGAAATACACTGTTAAGCAGTTTTGTAATACCCATTTCCTTCAATTTTATCAATCCTCAAAATTAATACTAGTGTTTTGCAATCGGTTTCAATATAAAACAAGTCTTCTACAATACAATGCCATCACAATCTTTAATTTTTTTTTTTATAAAAAAGACAAATAAATAGGGGGTAAAATTAATCCTTTTATGAAACTATTATTGAGCAAGAAGTTTTAGTTAAAACTTCTTGGGGTGCTTTGGATGAAATTTTACTAACCCACAATAATAATTCATAAAACCCCCTTGGAATAAGATAACTTTCGCTTGCAAATAAAGCTAAGAACTTTTTCTCTTCTTTTTCCTTGAAATTACAAGAAGAATCACTTTTTCTGCTTTTTCAGGTCTTCTTTTTTTTTTTTTTTTTTTTTCTCCTTTAATAATTAATAAAATAACAAATAAGATTTTTTTGCAAATTCCATTTTCCTCCCTCCCACCGCCTTAAAATATTTGTCCAGGAGAATATTATATAATTATTATTAACCTGCTTCGGACTTCAAGTTACAACCCGCATTATACCACTTTCCATCTCAAACTTGCACTATACAAACACAAAACCATCTCATCTCTCTCTCTGTCTTCTTCTTCTTCTTTCTCTCTCTATAATCTTCCATAGCCTTACAGATTCTCAGAGCTCCGTCGGCCATGGCGGAGGCCTTGGCCAAGCTTGCCGATGCTCTCTTCTTCGCCAAAAACGACAACAAGTCCTTGTCGTCGTCCATCGATCTATTCCAGAACCTTCGTTCCCACGATGACTCCATCAGGCCGGGCCTCGAAAAGCTCTATCTGATTCTCAAATGCGGCGTCGACGCCTCCCCTGCCGGAGACGCCAAGCTAGGGCTTCAATCATGGAACGAGTCCCAGATTCAAGAAGTCTGTTCACTCGCGTCTGCGATCGCCTTCGCTTCTCGATCTCTCTCCGGTACTTTGCTTCATTTCGTTTTCTCTCTCTAGAACTGGTTTTGATTACTCGTTTTCGTATTGAATTATTGAGATGAGAATTCGAACACTGTTTTCTGATTTTCGAGATTCTGAAAACAGAGTTCCCAGCTAGAAGCAGTACTTAGTTACTAGTTAGTTAGTTAGTGTGCGAAGTAGATATATTGCTATTTTCAAGGACTGTTTTTGAAATGGGTAATTAAGCTTAAGAAATTCGAAATGAGATGGTCTATATACTTGAGTTTTTGTGTTTGATGTCATTTTTCTTTTCTTTTCCCTGAATAGTGGAGCAAGTGGACGCGGTTGTTCTTGCGATTGTACAAAAATCAGTGGAATTTGCTGTATGTTATTTGGAACGATCAGAATTTGGCAGTGATGATTTAAGTATTCAGGTTAGCAACTTTTGTTGGTTCTCAGTTGTTTCTAATCGCTTTTATTTTATTTGTTTATTTTTTTTGGGGACGTAGGCCGCAGTCATTTGAATTGTATTTTTGGCTATACCGATACTATTAAGCTGGTTAATTACCTTGTCTTTACCCAAATTGTGTGGATCAAGTATTTTATGGAAATAAAGTTCTGATTATGCTTTATACTGGGATTGACAGTGTATTTCAGGTCATGTTTGCATTACCGTGTTTATAGTCGGTGTCGAAATAGCTCAACCTTAGGATGACCCTTTAATCGGTTGAAATTAGACAAACTCCAAGTCTCTGATTCAAGTACAACTGCATTGCCAATGTTAATGATTCATCGAAAAATAAAGTCTCTTTTTTTTTAAATGATTAGGAGACTCTAATTCATTCCTTTGTTTGCTTCTTGTATCCAATATTTGTTTTACAATTTTAGGTTGTCTAAATCTTTATTTGCTATTTCAGAATAATATGGTGCAGCTTTTAGAAACAACATTGGTTGATGGAACAGATAAGGTACCTGAGGCAGTGCAACCTTCATCTGTAGATAGCCTGTTAGAGTTGCCAGTGGTTGCCAGTAATTCTGGTGGTATCGAGTTTGATAATCGCATTAAGTGCAATCTTCAAGGTATTAATTTTTCTTTTTCTTACACACTATCTGGTGGATAAATTGTTGAGGAGGAGGGGCAATTAACATTTTGTTTATCTCATGGTTGTGTTGCCTCAGAAGGTGCTACTTGCTCGAGGGAGGAGAAGGTGGTTGATCGGATTTTTTTGACATTAGCTTCTGAGTGCATACAAGCTGATAGACAGACTGGATTAAGTGAACCTGTCTTCCCCGTGGATTTAAAAAAATTGGTCTTTCTATCTCAGCATTGGGCTGTTGCTCATGTCGAATGCATTCGTCGGTTGATTTTGGTCTGCAGAGAACTGATTGTTCTCCCTGATATGTTTGATGAGAAGATGGCTGGTTCAAACTTCCGCAAGAGACTGATTCTCAGTTTGAGGATTTTAAAGTTACTTGGAAGTTTTACAAAGAACATCCCATATATTGAATATGATAACTCATTGGTCCAAGCTATTGCTTCTTTTGCTGATACACTGCCATTCTTATTTAGACCTGGATTTGAATTTGTTAATAACCATGCTGCTGTTGAGGGTAGCTTTGAGAGTCTTGTTCTGTTGCTATTGGAAGAATTTCTTGAACTTTCTCGTGTTATTTTTTGTAACAGCTATGTTTTCCTGAATATTCAAGCTTGCATAATAGCTTCTATATTGGACAGTTTGGATTCTTCTGTTTGGAGATATAACAAGTTGGCTGTCAACCTGAAGGTCCCACTAGCTTATGTTCCTCGAAGTGTTATTTACATATTGAAACTCATTCATGACCTCAAAAGGCAAACTAACCGAGCTCTTAGCTGGAAGGAGTTGGACATAGAGATTAGTGGTGAAAGGATTGATGTACCTACTGAGTTACCTTCTTGCCATGTTCGTTTGGAGAAAGTTCCTTTGCTTAAGAGGTACACATTTGAGCAACTGTTGGAGATGATATTCCCTTCCTCTAATCAGTGGTTGGACAATCTGATGCATGTTATCTTCTTCCTTCATTCAGAGGGTATAAAATTAAAGCCAAAAGTGGAGAGATCATATTCTAGCGGTGCAAAAACTAGTAGCAATTCTGAAGTTGAAAATGCAATTTGCCATGAAGATGAGGCACTTTTTGGAGATCTTTTCTCTGAAAGTGGTCGCTCTGTAGGATCTATAGATGGCAATGAACAGCTGCCCGTTGCTGTCAATTCCAATTCTAGCCACTGTAACATGCCCATTGAAGCTGCTATTGAATTGTTAAGCTTTCTTAAAGCCAGCATCTTTTCTCCTGAATGGCATCCGTCTCTTTTTGAAGATGGCTGCAAGAAGCTGAGCAGAAATCATGTTGACATATTACTCTCCATACTCCTATGTCAGGATGAAAGGACTTCTGATAGCTGTTACCCTTCACATGACGAGAAAAAGACTGGTCGTGTACAAGAAATTTGCTTTGAGCTATTGCAGGATCTTCTAACACGGCATGCTTTGCCTGATTCACTAGAAGCGTACCTTGTTGAGAAAATTTTGCACACTGAAAATGATATGTTTGTTTACAATGATCAGACCCTAACTCTGCTGGCTCACACTCTTTTCTGTAGGGTGGGTACAGCTGGTAGCAAATTGAGAACCCTGATTTTCAGGAAATATGTGGATTTTATAGTTGAGAAGGCAAAAGCTGTTTGTTTAAAATGTCCTGGCCTGAAGGACGTTCTTGGTGCCCTTCCCTCCTTGTTTCATATTGAGATTCTCCTTATGGCATTTCAATTATCATCTGAAGAAGAGAAGGCAAGTCAAGCAAACTTAATAGTTTCTTCCCTCAGAACAATTGATGCTCCAGCAGCAGGTTTTGACAGCACACAATTATCATGCTGGGCTTTACTGGTTTCAAGGTTGATTTTAGTTCTTCGTCATATGATATTTTACCCTCGTACTTGTCCTTCATCGTTGCTTTTACACGTCCGTTCTAAGTTAAGGGAATCCCCGCACTCATGTTCACGTCTGCCTAATTATGTCAATGATCATTTATCATCTTGGGCTTCAATTGTTGTAAAGAGTGTAATGGGTGCATGTTTTGAGGAAGAATCTATCACCAGTAGCTTGATCAATCAATTGATTGATGTTTCATCCCTCATTCGTTCAGTTTCTAAAGATGGTATGGCTATTGGTTTCTTATCCTTGAGTTCGAATGAGATATTCTCGACCATCTCATCAATTCTGGGATTCTGGAAAGGTGGCCGGGCTACTGTGGTGGAGGATCTAATTGTTGAAAGATACATGTTCCTGCTTTGTTGGGATTTTTCCCCTGTGGGTTTTGCATCAGACCAAGTGCTTTCTTTGTGGAGTGAAACACGGATTCCTGAAAGTTCTAACATGGCAGATTTGTTTTTCTTCAGCCACTCAATTCTAGGCCATTGTGATGCCCTTGGCAAGTGTCCTAATTTTGCTGAAGTTGTACTTTGCTTACTTCAGCAACTGAATTCTGAA
The DNA here is from genome assembly GCA_002914845.1 of Trema orientale. Taxonomy (NCBI): domain Eukaryota; kingdom Viridiplantae; phylum Streptophyta; class Magnoliopsida; order Rosales; family Cannabaceae; genus Trema; species Trema orientale. Next base: position 325,355 of record JXTC01000202.1, read on the forward strand.
CATATGTCTGAGGACATTGAGGAATTAGGCTGGGATTTCTTGAGAAATGGGATGTGGCTTTCTTTGGTGTTATTCTTACTTAATGATGGCATTCAGAGACATGGAATGAAGAATACAATTTCTGAAGCGGGGTCAACCAGGACTGCAAGTATCTCTAGGGAAAATGAGTATAAAATTCTTGCCGAGGATCTTATGTCATCCATGATGGAGGCTGGCCAAGTTGCAAGGTTGGTAAGGCTGTTGTCATCTTTGTTGAAGAGATATTTATGCATTCTTCAGAAGTCTTTTCTAGCTACATTTGATAATAGTGAGAAGGATGCCGGTAGATTTTCACATTTGTTGCTTCTAAAGCATACTGGATTTGAGAAAGGCCTTCTAGACGAGATTGAGAAGATCCACACTAGTTCTGCCCAGCTGGAGTCTGTTTTTAACCTCTTACCTAAGTTGGATGCTATTATTGATCAAAGAGCTTCCGGAGATTCTAATTTCTCCTGCGAATTTATATTGCATGGCTTTCCCTTTAATCTTCAAGCGCCTACTGGAATCCTTCTTTCTTGTCTTCTTAGAATAAGGGGGATTATTTCTATTTTGGACGGGATTCTCAAAATAGAAGATATGAAAGGACATGTCTGCTTTGGGACTGAGGTACTTCGTCAGATCCTTGATAGTGTAATGACTATCAAGTTTGATAAGATCTTTGAAAGCAGTCATGACAAGTGTGATGCTATTTACCATAGCTTGGTTGCGGGACAAGGAGGATCAGACTATTCCAATTTATTTTTACTGGCTCACATGGAGGGATTTTTAAGGGACATAACTGTGAGGGGAGTAAGTGACAGCAGCATTCATGAGTGCATAATTACCAAGGCTATTGATACCATGGATAGCCTCAGGAAAGATCCTTCGAAGTTTGGCATTTTCAAATTTTACCTTGGCATGGAAGATACTTCAGAGAAGCTGAAGGAGCTCTTTGAGTTCCAGCGTGGTGATTTGTTGGTTCTAGTTAATTCTCTGGATAATTGTTTCTACGAATCGGTTAATGTGAAGGTTCTCAACTTCTTCCTTGATTTGCTAGCTGGAGAGTTATGTACTGATCTCAAACAGAAAATACAAAATAAATTCCTTGGCATGGACATGATTTGCCTGTCAGAGTGGTTGGAAAAAAGACTTTTAGGTTGCATAACAGAATCTTCAGGTGGAGTCAGCAGTGGAAAAGGATGTTCTGTTCCTGTCAGAGAATCAACCATGAGTTTTATTTTGTGCGTTGTATCCTCTCCTGAACAATCAAGAGAACTGCAGTCTCACATTTTTGAAGCTGTGCTGGGATCTCTCCATCTTGCATTTCTGCAATTTGATATTCATGTAGCCAAGTCCTTTTTCCAATTTACTGTACAACTATCTAAAGGGGAAAATTCGATGAAATTGCTATTCAAGAGGACTGTGATGCTGATAGAGAAGCTGGTTGGCGATGAACGTTTGCTTCCGGGGCTAAAGTTCCTTTTTGGTTTTCTTGAGACTGTTTTGAGTGACTGTGGCTCTGGGAGGAATACCCCAGAAAGGTGTTCAGGGAAGTCTCTGTCCAGTAATACCCTTGCTATTGGACCTATCACTCCTAGGGCAGCAAGCTCAAGTAAGAATTCTGAAACGTTGGTCCTTTCTGCTAATCAAGAAGGAGGATCCACGGCTCTTGAGTGTGATGGAACTTCTGTAGATGAGGATGAGGATGATGGAACTTCTGATGGTGAGGTGACCAGCTTAGATAAGGACGAGGAAGAGGACAGTAACAGTGAAAAGGCCCTCGCTTCTAAAGTTTGCACATTTACATCCAGTGGTAGCAATTTCATGGAACAACACTGGTACTTTTGTTATACATGTGATCTGACTGCTTCAAAAGGTTGTTGCTCTGTGTGTGCAAAAGTTTGTCATCGTGGTCACCGTGTTGTTTATTCTCGTTCAAGTCGTTTCTTTTGTGATTGTGGAGCAGGGGGTGTTAGAGGCAGCAGTTGTCAGTGCTTAAAGCCGCGCAAATTCACTGGAAGCAGCAGTGGACCAGTCCAAACTGCTAATAATTTTCAGTCATTTTTACCATTTCCAGATGATGGAGACCAGCTGCCAGAAAGTGATTCAGATCTTGATGAGGACACTAATACGGATATAGATAATCCAACACGGTTATACATTCAAAGAGAGCTTCAAGATGGGATCCCGTTGTTGCCTGAAGAACTTGATTTTGAAGGCCGGGTACTAGAGGTTTGCTCTTCGTTGTTGCCTTCTATAACTATTCAAAGGGATTCCAATTTGTCCAAAGACAATAAGGTCATTCTTGGTAAAGACAAGCAGCTTTCATTTGGTGTTGATCTCTTGCAATTGAAGAAGGCATATAAAAGTGGATCACTTGACTTGAAGATAAAGGCAGACTATTCGAACGCTAAGGAACTTAAATCACATTTAGCTAGTGGGTCTCTTGTTAAATCTTTGCTCAGTGTCAGTACTCGAGGGCGACTTGCTGTTGGAGAAGGCGACAAGGTTGCTATATTTGATGTTGGCCAGTTAATTGGACAAGCCACAATTACACCTGTGACAGCAGACAAAACCAATGTTAAGCCTCTTTCTAAGAATGTTGTTCGCTTTGAAATTGTGCATCTTAGTTTCAATTCTGTGATAGAGAATTACCTTGCTGTAGCGGGCTATGAAGACTGTCAGGTGCTCACATTGAATCCTCGTGGTGAGGTGACTGATCGTCTTGCCATTGAACTTGCACTGCAAGGAGCATATATTAGACGGGTAGACTGGGTTCCAGGTTCTCAAGTTCAGTTGATGGTGGTTACCAACAAGTTTGTCAAAGTATATGATCTGTCCCAGGATAACATTAGTCCTGTACACTACTTCACCTTACCTGATGACATGATTGTTGATGCAACACTTTTTGTGGCTCAGAGAAGGATGTTCCTGTTTGTTCTTTCAGAACAGGGAGGTTTATACAGACTAGAGTTGTCAGTGGAAGGTAGTGTTGGGGCTACACCATTGACCGAAAAAATTCAAATACAGGGCAGAGACATACATGCAAAGGGCTCATCTTTATACTTCTCAACAACTTATAAGTTACTTTTCGTGTCCTATCAAGATGGAACTACTCTGATAGGTAGGCTAAGCCCCGATGCTACATCTCTGAGTGAGACATCTACTGTTTTTGAGGAAGAACAAGATGGTAAATTGCGCTTGGCAGGACTACACCGTTGGAAAGAGCTGCTGGCTGGTAGTGGGTTATTTGTTTGCTACTCCAGTGCAAAATCAAATTCTGCTCTTGCTGTATCCATTGGAGCTAACGAGTTATTTGCTCAGAACATGCGGCATGCAGTAGGTTCAACCTCACCTTTGGTTGGCGTAACGGCTTACAAGCCTTTATCTAAAGATAAGATCCATTGTCTTGTCTTACATGATGATGGTAGCCTTCAGATATACTCACATGTTCCAGTTGGAGTTGATGCTGCTGCAAATTTGACGGCAGAGAAGGTTAAAAAATTGGGTTGTGGTATTCTCAGCAATAAGGCTTATGCTGGTGTGAATCCTGAATTCCCTCTGGATTTCTTTGAGAAGACAGTGTGCATTACTGCAGATGTGAAATTGGGTGGTGATGCCATCCGAAATGGTGATTCTGAAGGAGCAAAACAGAATTTGGCATCTGAAGATGGCTATTTGGAAAGCCCAAGCCCAGCAGGCTTTAAGGTATTGTTCTTAGACTTGGTTTATTTGTTTATTTATTTATTTATTTTTTTGATTCTTCTTGTCTAGCTGGGTTCTTTATTTGTTTATTTATTTATATTATTATCATTCTTATTATTATTACTTTACCATCTATAAAAGGGTTATTTAGTAGTTTGCCTTTTATTGTATCATTTGGCTTTGGTTCTATTTTATTTTTTAAAATGTTTGGTCCACGATTTCTGTTATGTGAGAATTTTGCCTTTTTTGTTTTTTTTTTTTTTTTGTAAATTGCAATAGTGTCATGAAGGATGCCTGTGACTTCTTAGCAAACTGCTTTTCTATTCTAGCTCAAGCAATTTTAGTGATTTAGGAGTATCTAGTGTTGGAGCTGAATCTCATTAAATCTTAGCAATAGTGAATCATCTCTTGATTCTTACTAAATAAAAAATGAGTTTGTTGTTCAATGCTTGTTGTAGTGATTGTATATTCGTAGAACATCTGATGTCCTGGTTATGGTGATGGTGCTTTTAACAATTGGGATCTGGGAACTTCTTAAAATGTTGGGAAAAGAAGAAAACTTAATTTCTTTTTGGGTGGATCCCTGGTTCCCTCTCTCTCATTGCACTCTAGTTCTCTTTTTCACTAAATCTTTGTTTCTTATTTAAAAAAGAAGTTATGGTAGTGATATGTCCTATTGAACTAATTGTTTCGCTGGATGTTTCTTGTCAGCTTATGCTTGGTCTATTTCAGTTAGTTTCACTGCAAAATTAATTTAACCAATAGCATATACCTGGCTTCTTATTCTTTATACTTTCACCACTTTTTCATGGTTTGTTCACTGTGATTGTGATACTGCATCTATTTTTCGCCCTTTTGTCTTAATATTTTCTGGTTATGGTAAATTTCTTTTTTCTTTTTTTTCCCCCCCTTTATTGTTTGCAGATATCCGTCTCCAATTCAAACCCTGATGTTGTCATGGTTGGTTTTCGTTTGCATGTGGGTAATACATCTGCAAATCATATTCCTTCTGAAATAAATATTTTCCGGAGGGTTATCAAATTAGACGAGGGCATGCGATCTTGGTATGATATACCATTTACAGTTGCTGAATCACTCCTTGCGGATGAAGAGTTTGCAATCTCTATCGGGCCAACTTTCAATGGCTCCACACTGCCCAGAATTGACTCTCTTGAAGTTTATGGTAGAGCTAAGGATGAATATGGCTGGAAAGAGAAAATGGATGCTGTACTGGACATGGAAGCTCGTGTGTTGGGTTGTAATTCCTTACTTTCTGGATCTGGTAGAAAACGGCGGTCTATGCAGTCTGCCCCTGTTCAGGAGCAGGTTGTTGCAGATGGTCTCAAGCTCCTTTCGAAGCTTTATTTGTTGTGTAGGTCTCAAGGATGCTCGAAGGTTGAGGAAGTACATTTGGAACTAAGCAAACTCAAGTGCAGGCAGTTACTAGAGAAGATTTTTGAAAGTGATCGGGAACCATTGTTGCAGGCCGCTGCTTGCCGGGTGTTACAGGCTGTGTTTCCCAAGAAAGAAATATATTACCAAGTAATTTCATAATGCCATGGCTTTATATAATTCTAAGCGTTCTGTTGCACTCATTTGATCATTCGTTCACAAACTTAGAAATTGTTCAACCACTAATTAAGATATTCTTACATAGGTTAAGGATACCATGCGGCTTCTTGGAGTGGTGAAATCAACCTCTATACTCTCTTCAAGGCTTGGAGCTGGTGGTATTGCTGGAGCATGTTTAATAGAAGAATTTACAACACAGATGCATGCAGTCTCTAAGATTGCATTGCACCGTCGATCTAACTTGGCTACTTTTCTTGAAACAAATGGTAGTTGCAAATTTGCAGTACTTTTATATGTATTTTGACTTCTTATATGCACTTCTTATGGACATAGCCAAATTTTCTGAAGCATGAATGATGTATTCGTGAAGTTTTGGAGTCCTGAAATGGTGAAACTGTGAATATTATTAGTTCAACTTTAGGTTCCTTGTCCGTCTTAATTTTTAAGATTTTTTAGCATGTCCAAGCGAATGGTGCTAAGGTATTGATGTGGCTCATGTGATGGCATTTTTAGTTAGATACTGCTAGCATGACCTGTCTAAAGCCTCATGCATGGTGTCATATTTTATAGGTTCTTTTGTATGATGTATCTAAGGTAAACATTTATTCTCCTTCTTCTATTGTTATTGTCTTCTTGTTTAATGTCTGATGCTATTATTCAAATGGCTGTGTGGTGGGAGGTGTCAATTCTAGTCATTTTCTGGGTGATTTGTCAATTGCTTTTCATTCTAGTAGTGGAGCAAAGCTGTTGATCCTACTTTATGACTGTGGTTCCCATTGTTTTGAAAGGTTCTGAAGTAGTTGATGGCCTTATGCAAGTTCTTTGGGGAATATTGGACTTTGAGCAGCCTGACACACAAACTATGAATAACATTGTTGTATCATCTGTTGAACTCATTTACTGTTATGCGGAGTGTCTTGCTTTACATGGGAAGGATCCAGGAGCGCACTCAGTTGCACCTGCTGTTGTCTTATTTAAGAGGCTACTCTTTTCCCCTAATGAAGCTGTTCAGACGTCAAGCAGGTAGTTGGAAGTTTTCATATGTATTTTGATTTTAGATTCTACTAGGAGGTTTTCACTGAAACTTAAATCTCTTTGTCAGCTTGGCTATATCTTCGAGGTTGCTTCAGGTTCCATTTCCAAAGCAAACCATGTTGGCCACTGATGATGCGATGGAAAATGCAGCATCGGCTAGTGTGCCTGCTGATGCAACTACTGGAAATGCCCAAGCAATGAATGAGGAAGATTCTATCAATTCATCGGTACAATACTGCTGTGATGGTTGTTCCACTGTTCCTATACTTCGAAGGCGATGGCATTGTACCATTTGTCCTGATTTTGATCTATGTGAGGCATGCTATGAAGTACTAGATGCGGACAGACTTCCCCCACCACACTCTAGAGATCATCCTATGACAGCAATTCCAATTGAAGTGGAATCATTGGGAGCAGATGGGAATGAGTTTCACTTCACACCTGATGACACTAGTGATCAAAATATGTTGCCAGTCCCAGCTGGTTCCAGCATCCAGAATTCTGCTCCCTCAATTCATGTCCTGGAACCCAATGAATCAGGAGAATTTTCTGCATCAGTGAATGACACGGTTTCAATTTCTGCTTCGAAACGAGCTGTGAATTCTTTGCTTTTGTCTGAACTTCTTGAACAGTTAAAAGGATGGATGCAATCAACTTCTGGGGCCCGGGCAATCCCCATTATGCAGCTTTTCTATAGATTATCCTCAGCTGTGGGTGGACCATTCATAGATGTCTCAAAGCCTGAAAACTTGGATTTAGAGAAATTAATCAAATGGTTTTTGGTTGAGATTAATCTTAACCAACCTTTTGATGCCAGAATGCGCTCTAATTTTGGGGAAGTTGCAATTTTAGTATTCATGTTCTTTACCTTGATGCTTCGAAACTGGCACCAGCCTGGCAGTGATGGATCCGCTTCAAAACCTGCTGGAACTACAGACACAGATAAAAGTATCAGCCATATTTCTGCCTCGGCTCCTGGTGCATCTACTTCCTCTGATGATCAAGAAAAGAACGACTTTGCATCCCAGTTGCTTCGAGCTTGCAATTCTCTTAGGCAACAACCTTTTGTCAATTATCTGATGGATATTCTGCAACAGCTGGTGCATGTTTTCAAGTCCCCAGCTGCTAGTCATGATAGTGGAAGTCCTGGTTCTGGTTGTGGTGCTCTGCTAACGATCAGAAGGGATTTACCGGCGGGAAACTTCTCTCCCTTCTTTTCAGACGCATATGCCAAAGCTCATCGCATAGATATTTTTGTGGACTATCACAGACTACTGTTGGAGAATACTTTTAGGCTGGTCTACACCTTGGTTCGACCAGAAAAGCAAGATAAAACTGGGGATAAAGAGAGGGTTTTCAAAATTTCTCTTGGAAAGGATCTGAAACTAGAAGGATATCAGGATGTTCTCTGCAGTTACATTAATAATTCTAATACTAGTTTTGTCAGAAGATATGCCAGGAGGCTTTTCCTGCATCTTTGTGGAAGTAAAACTCACTATTACAGTGTTCGAGACTCTTGGCAGTTTTCAAGTGAGATGAAAAAACTTTTTAAACATGTAAACAAATCTGGTGGTTTTCATAATCCTGTACCATATGAGAGAAGTGTTAAGATAGTGAAGTCCTTATCCACTATGGCTGAAGTAGCTGCTGTGCGGCCTCGAAACTGGCAGAAGTATTGTTTGAGGCATGGAGATGTTTTACCCTTCTTGATGAATGGAGTATTTTATCTTGGAGAAGAATCTGTTTTTCAGACTCTGAAGCTTTTAAATCTGGCCTTTTATACAGGGAAAGATATTGGCAACTCTGCGCAGAAAATTGAAGCTGCAGATACAGGAATCACTTCAAATAAAGCAGGTACACAATCTCTGGATGTAAAAAAGAAGAAGAAAGGTGAAGATGGACTGGAATCTGGTTCGGAGAAGTCCTGTTTGGACATGGAGTCTGCTGTTGATATCTTTACCGACAGGGGTGGAGATGTCTTAAAGCAATTTATTGATTACTTTCTACTGGAATGGAATTCAAGCTCTGTCCGTTCAGAGGCCAAGTCGGTTCTTTATGGTGTCTGGCATCACGCAAAGCAGTTAGTCAGGGAAACAATGTTGGTGGCCCTGTTACAGAAATTAAAATGCCTCCCAATATATGGTCAGAACATTGTTGAGTATACTGAACTTGTCACCTGGTTGTTGGGAAAAGTACCTGATACCAGTTTGAAGCAACAAAATGCGGAACTTGTGGACCGATGTTTAACCTCTGATGTAATTAGGTTTATCTTTGAGACACTTCATTCCCAGAATGAGCTTTTAGCTAATCATCCAAATTCCCGGATATACAACACTTTAAGTGGACTAGTTGAATTTGATGGCTACTATCTTGAGAGTGAGCCTTGTGTTGCCTGTAGCTCACCTGAGGTACCCTACAGTAGGATGAAGCTAGAAAGTTTGAAATCTGAAACAAAGTTCACTGACAACCGTATTACAGTGAAATGCACTGGTAGTTACACCATCCAGACAGTGACAATGAATGTTCATGATGCCAGGAAGTCTAGATCAGTGAAAGTTTTGAATTTGTATTACAATAATCGACCTGTGGCCGACTTGTCAGAGCTGAAAAACAATTGGTCCTTATGGAAGCGTGCTAAGAGTTGCCATCTTGCTTTCAATCAAACTGAACTGAAAGTAGAATTCCCTATTCCTATAACAGCTTGTAACTTCATGATTGAGCTGGATTCCTTCTATGAGAATCTTCAAGCTTTATCTCTTGAGCCACTGCAGTGCCCTCGTTGCAGTCGACCAGTCACAGATAAGCATGGTATCTGTAGCAATTGCCATGAGAATGCATATCAATGCAGGCAATGTCGCAACATCAATTATGAAAATTTGGACTCCTTCCTATGCAATGAATGTGGGTACAGTAAGTATGGTAGGTTTGAGTTCAATTTCATGGCAAAGCCGAGTTTCACCTTTGATAATATGGAGAATGATGAAGATATGAAGAAAGGATTGGCTGCAATAGAATCTGAATCAGAAAATGCTCATAGGAGGTATCAGCAACTTTTGGGCTTCAAGAAGCCTCTCCTTAAGATTGTATCAAGCATTGGGGAGAATGAAATTGATTCACAACAAAAGGACTCTGTGCAGCAAATGATGGTCTCATTGCCTGGACCTTCATGTAAGATAAACCGAAAAATAGCTCTTCTTGGTGTTCTATATGGTGAAAAGTGCAAAGCTGCTTTTGATTCTGTAAGCAAAAGTGTACAGACATTACAGGGGCTACGTCGGGTTCTGATGAATTATTTGCACCAGAAGAATTCTGATAATGGGGTGGCTTCTTCGAGATTTGTGGTTTCTAGGTCTCCAAATAATTGCTATGGCTGTGCTAGTACATTTGTGACACAATGTCTAGAGATATTGCAGGTTTTGTCAAAGCATCCTAATTCGAAAAAACAATTTGTTGCAGCTGGCATCTTATCTGAGTTGTTTGAAAATAACATTCACCAAGGTCCTAAAACAGCTCGCATCCAAGCTAGGGCAGTTCTTTGTGCATTCTCAGAGGGTGATGTAAATGCAGTGAGTGAGTTGAACAGTTTAATACAGAGAAAAGTCATGTACTGCCTTGAACACCATCGCTCCATGGACATTGCGCTGGCCACACGTGAGGAACTGTCTTTGCTTTCAGAAGTGTGTTCTCTGACTGATGAATTCTGGGAATCAAGATTGCGTGTTGTTTTTCAGCTGTTATTTTCCTCTATCAAATTGGGTGCCAAACATCCTGCCATATCTGAGCATGTTATTCTTCCTTGTCTGAGGATTATATCTCAGGCTTGTACTCCTCCAAAACCTGATGGAGCAGATAAAGAATCCAGCTTGGGAAAACATAGTCCTGTTTCGCAGACTAAGGAGGAAAATAGCGTAAATGTTTCTGGATCTTTGGTTGGACCTGTCAGTGGAAGCAAGTCTATTCCAGAATCAGAGAAAAACTGGGATGCGTCTCAAAAAACCCAGGACATCCAATTACTGAGCTATACAGAGTGGGAGAAGGGAGCATCATATATTGATTTTGTTAGAAGGCAATACAAAGTGTCCCAGGCAGTCAAAGGTGGTATCCAGAGGTCGCGGCCCCAAAGACAAGATTTCTTGGCTCTCAAATACTGTCTTAGGTGGAAGCGACGTGCTGGTAAGACTACTAAAAGTGACTTATCGGCGTTTGAGTTGGGGTCATGGGTTAGAGAACTTGTTCTGAGTGCTTGTTCTCAATCTATAAGGTCGGAGATGTGCATGTTGATAAGTTTGCTTGGTGCCCAAAGTTCATCAAGACGATTTCGGTTGTTGAACTTACTTGTGTCTTTGTTACCGGCAACCCTTTCTGCTGGAGAAAGTGCTGCAGAGTATTTTGAATTGCTCTTCAAGATGATAGAGTCAGAAGATGCTCGTCTTTTCTTAACTGTGCGAGGGTGTCTAAGTACAATTTGCAAACTAATTACCCAAGAAGTGGGAAATGTTGAATCTTTGGAGAGGAGCCTGCGTATAGACATTTCACAAGGATTTATACTTCACAAACTTATAGAACTTCTTGGTAAATTTTTGGAGGTTCCTAAAATTAGATCCAGGTATGCTTGATTTCTTGCGAGGTTTTGTTTTTTAGTTTTGATTTTATTATACCCTACTGATTTTTTTTTCCCCAATATTCCGTTTTGTCAATAGGATATTTTGTAGTATAATTATGAGTTCTTTCATTGCATCTTACATATATTCTTTTGAACATTGATGCCAGATTCATGAAAGATGATTTGCTCTCTGAAATTCTTGAGGCTCTTATTGTCATCCGTGGCCTGATAGTCCAGAAAACAAAGTTGATTAGTGATTGCAATCGGCTTCTCAAAGATCTGTTAGATAGTCTTCTTCTTGAGAACAGTGAAAATAAACGGCAGTTTATCCGGGCCTGTATCTGTGGATTGCAAATTCATGGAGAAGAGAGAAAAGGACGAACGTGTTTGGTATGGATGATGTTCTAACTAATGTGTCTGTTATGTTTATCTTGTTTCTAATATCTGCCGTTTGTATTGAACTTCTTGAAGTATGTGTATAATATAGTTTGTTGTATCAGGTCTTTGCTTTTTTGTTGATTAGATAAATTAAAAATAAAAAACAGCTTGGTCACTTAATTTGCAGCTGAATTAGACTTTACTAAGTTTTATATTGGATTTTGGTCGTGTTTATTGCTCTGTGCTTCATTTAGTAACATGGACTTAATTTTGCTCTGGATTAATTTTGACTTGTTTCAATTATATGTACAGTTTATCCTAGAGCAGCTGTGCAATCTGATCTGCCCATCAAAACCAGAGCCTGTATACCTATTAGTTCTTAACAAGGCACATACTCAGGAAGAGTTTATCAGGGGATCGATGACAAAGAATCCTTATTCTAGTGCTGAGATTGGTCCACTGATGCGTGATGTGAAAAACAAAATTTGCCATCAGTTGGATTTGTTAGGTCTTCTTGAAGATGATTATAGCATGGAGTTACTAGTTGCTGGAAATATCATCTCTCTTGATTTGAGTGTAGCTCAAGTCTATGAGCAAGTCTGGAAAAAGTCGAATCAATCTTCAAACACACTAGCAAATACAACCTTATTGTCTTCTAATGTTGTTACATCAGGAAGAGATTGTCCACCTATGAATGTGACTTACCGGCTTCAGGTTTGTTAAAGTTACTTCAATTTAATGGCTTATTAGCGTCCAATATATTTTATCTATTTATAAAAGTGTTCTTTTGAACAAGGAAATCAATTTTATACTTTCATTAGCAATATAATTTGGTCACATTTAGAAATATATCTATGCTATTTCATATAGCAATCTGTATCACGCTTTGTTTTGATTTTCTCTGTTCAGATGCACAAAATTTTCATTTGTATAGTGATCAATATCAATATCAATATTTTTTTCTTTTTTTGATAACCGTGGATATCTGGCCCCTCCCCGACTAATCCCATGGGGGATACCCCACTCGCCCCAACGCCAGGTCTTGGGAGACAACAGAAATTAGTTCAGCTACCAGGATTTGAACTTGAGACGCCTACCTTAATTAGACTTCTCATGCTACCCTCCTTGCCACTTGAACTAATGCCCTGGGGGCGTGATCGATGTCAATATCTATTGAAAATTTTGCACTAAATGTTTGTATACCATTATGGCAAAGTATAATACATTTATCCAGAGCATGTACATACATCTAGGAGGTGCCGCATCAATTTTCTTCTGAAAGGGGTGCATCTTTCTTATTCTTTTGCATGGTGTATTGTTGGCAGGGAGTAGATGGTGAGGCCACTGAGCCAATGATTAAAGAATTAGAAGAAGATCGTGAAGAGTCACAAGATCCGGAGGTTGAGTTTGCAATTGCAGGTGCTGTTCGAGAGTATGGTGGGCTGGAAATTATATTGGGCATGATCCAGGTGTGTGAATTATTATGGTAGCATTTGTTGAGGTGTGTTAAGACCTCTTTCAATATTGATGTTTGTCGGTTTCACGGTGAAGGCTTAACCAAAGAAATAAAAATTGTTCCCAAGTTACTGCATTACTATGCTTTAAAGTACATGCAGTAAACGATTTTCTATTGCAATATACCGTTGATGACTTCCTATTGCAAGTTTGGTTTTCTGTACTTGGATTTTGATTGCTTTGGGACAAAAAAGAGATGCTGCAGGATACGGGGTTAAATTCTTTTAGTGACCTTTAAATCAATTGACAGCTTAAATTATAGGCATCTTAAAAAACGATTACTTTTCAACTACTCTAGATCACGACATAAATGCTGGTTGTTTACTTATTTGTATTTACATTTCAAACTTAGTTATTAATCCTTAGTCTGAAGGATGTTTGAACTGCAAAGTTTCGTAAATACTCTCTGAAATTGAGATATCCCAATTTACTTTTTTCTTTTATTACATGTCCAGTATTTGAGGGATGATTTTAAGTCCAACCAAGAGCAGTTGGTGGCAGTACTTAATCTTCTGATGCATTGCTGTAAAATAAGAGAGAACAGACGAGCATTGTTGAGGTTAGGGGGTTTAGGCTTGCTGCTTGAAACTGCAAGGCGTGCTTTCTCTGTGGATGCTATGGAACCAGCTGAAGGAATTCTTTTGATTGTGGAGAGCCTAACACTAGAAGCAAATGAAAGTGATAACATGAACATCACTCAGAATTCTCTTACCGTTAGTAGTGAAGAAACAAGTGAACAGGCCAAGAAAATTGTCCTCATGTTCCTGGAGAGATTGTCTCACCCTTTGGGTCTTAAGAAGTCAAACAAACAGCAGAGAAATACTGAGATGGTTGCAAGAATTTTACCCTACTTGACGTATGGGGAGCCAGCAGCTATGGAAGTACTTATCCAGCATTTTAACCCCTACTTGCAAGACTGGAGCGAATACGACAGGTTGCAGAAACAACATGAAGACAACCCAAAAGATGACAGCATTGCCCAACAAGCTGCCAAGCAGAGGTTCACATTGGAAAATTTTGTTAGGGTTTCTGAGTCTCTAAAGACAAGTTCCTGTGGGGAGAGACTGAAAGACATTACCCTCGAGAGGGGAATCACGGTTGTTGCAGTTAGGCACCTGAGGGACAGTTTTTCTGTCGCCGGGCAAGCTGGTTTTAAATCCAGTGCAGAATGGGCATTGGGTTTGAAACTGCCATCTGTCCCTCTAATATTGTCTATGCTGAGGGGTTTGTCTATGGGGCATTTGGCCACTCAAAGGTGCATCGATGAAGGAGGGATTTTACCATTGCTCCATGCTCTTGAAGGTGTCACTGGAGAAAATGAGATTGGGGCTAGGGCTGAAAACTTACTAGATACACTTTCTAATAAGGAGGGAAAAGGAGATGGTTTCTTGGAGGATAAGGTAAGGAGGTTAAGACATGCCACGAGGGATGAAATGAGGCGCTTAGCTTTGAGGAAGAGAGAACAGTTGCTTCAGGTACTTACTATTAGCTCATTGCATTTCAGTTGCATTTTCTCTTCTGAGTATGGTGAAGTACGTTCAACTGTGTTTACATGTATAATAGATTACTTTCTGGTGGATAATTTACTTTAGATTAGAATAGTGCTCTCTTATGCTTTATTTCTGTAGACATTTTCTGGTAGAATATTTTAATAAGGTGAAAGTAGGTTTGCTAATTACATGGGCTTTTTAAAGTACCAATAATAATTTTTCTCTGGATCCGGGGTTGATTTAATAATTAAAAATGCCAGAGATGAGGCTTTTTTTTAGTATTTGGCTATCATGTAGGCATACTACTAAAGAGTTTGAAAATGCTCTTGTTTCTTTGATTTTTCTTAGCTGGAAGCATGTTTTTGTAATTGTTTTTGGTTTTTTTGTAGTATTGGAGGACGATTTTCCTTTATGTCGTCTTCTTGTTGTTAATAAATTCTCTGTCAAGAATAATTTAGGAGAAACTCTAAAAGATCCATTTAGCGCTTGTTTTTCCACGTGCATCTTTTGTTTAAATTCCTCTTTTGAGGGTTTCTTCTGTGCTGAAAAGGAAATATAAAAGAAGTTTCGTACTTGTGCCAACACTTCCACTGGTATATTGATATAGTTGCCAAGATAACGTAGGAGGATAGAAGTGAAACTGACATTTCCTGTTTCTTATATTTGGGGATTAATTGGTCCAGGGGCTTGGAATGCGTCAGGAGCTAGCTTCAGATGGTGGTGAGCGTATAATTGTTGCTCGCCCACTTCTTGAAGGTTTGGAAGACGTGGAAGAGGAGGAGGATGGATTGGCATGCATGGTGTGCCGTGAGGGCTACAGTTTGAGACCAACTGATTTGTTGGGTGTTTACTCTTACAGCAAGCGGGTGAATCTAGGTGCTGGGACTTCTGGTAGTGCTCGTGGGGATTGTGTTTACACAACAGTCAGTTACTTCAATATTATTCATTTCCAGTGCCATCAGGAGGCTAAACGAGCAGACGCTGCCCTCAAGAATCCGAAGAAAGAGTGGGAAGGAGCGACTCTCAGAAACAATGAATCTCTTTGCAATTCTCTCTTCCCTGTGAGAGGTCCATCCGTTCCACAAGCACATTATATTCGCTATGTTGACCAGTACTGGGACAACCTCAATGCTCTTGGACGTGCTGATGGTAGCCGACTTAGGCTGTTAACTTATGACATTGTTCTGGTATGGCACTGTTATATTTCCGTGTTTTTGTTTTTTGTTTTTTTTTTTTTTTTTGGTTTTCTTTTTTTATTGTATGTATTTCCATTCCCTTTACAAGCCTATATCTTTTAAATGATGATTCTCACTCTAATCGCATGTGGTGCTGAGCTCAAGTAGCTTTTAAGTGCATATAGTGACACGCACTAATAGAAGTTGGTTCCAATATCTTCCACTTGATTGGATGGACAGATTAGTCTGATTCTTTACTCATGTATGGGTGCTGAATCCTGAACAATGAGTGCAAAAGATGCTATTTCAAAATATCAACTCTTTTCAATAGTTAGTTTTTTAATAATGATGATCTTGAGCTTCTTAGGTCTTAATTATCTGTCCTTGTAAATTCGGGTTGAGGCTTACATGTTCATCCTTATAATTCCTGCATCGTTCTGTCTTGCAGATGCTAGCTCGTTTTGCAACAGGGGCATCATTCAGTGCTGAAAGCAGAGGTGGGGGAAGGGAAAGCAACTCTAGGTTTCTTCCTTTTATGATCCAAATGGCCCGCCACCTTCTTGAACAGGGAAGTCCATCTCAGTGCCGTACCATGGCCAAGTCTGTAACAACTTATTTAACTTCGTCTACAATAGAATCCAGACCTTCCACTCCTGGATCACAACCAGCTTCGGGCACTGAGGAAACTGTCCAATTTATGATGGTTAATTCACTTCTCTCAGAGTCCTACGACTCATGGTTGCAACATCGCCCTGTGTTCTTGCAGCGTGGTATCTACCATGCATATATGCAACACACACACAGTCTTACATCTACCCGTGCATCATCATCCATTGTCAGAATGGAATCAGGTAGTAGCAGCAGAAGCCCTACTTCAGAAATTGGGAACGCTGATGATCTATTGCCTATTGTCCGTTCAATGCTTGTCTACACGGGTTTGATTGAGCAGCTGCAGCGTTTCTTTAAGGTCAAAAAGTCGACGAATGTGGTGTCAGCAAAAACAGAAGGAACTTCTGCAGTACCGGAGGGGGACGAAGAAAGCGGAAGCTTGGAAGGTTGGGAGGTGGTGATGAAAGATAGACTATTGAATGTAAGGGAGATGGTGGGGTTCTCTAAGGAGCTGCTATCATGGCTGGATGAGATAAATTCTGCCAGTGATTTGCAGGAGGCTTTTGACATCATTGGCATGCTTGCCGATGTATTATGTGGCGGCTTTACCCAGTGTGAAGATTTTGTGCAGGCTGCAATTAACACTGGAAAAATTCAAGCTTAATACTAAATTAGGGGGGTAATGTGTCTGTGTTCATGTATTATTAGTTGTTTGCGGAAGAAATAAATAACCTTTGTACATGACTTTATGCATTTGTGTTTGATCCCCACGGAAATATGGGTAACAAACTCCCTGTTGTATCCAACTTTTGAGTCTGGCGAACACATGCGCTCCTTGGTAATCAAATATATTTTCCCAAAAAAGGTACTGTGTGCTATGGTTGCCATAGATTTTGAGCTTTGAGGTTTGATTTCAAGCAATTTTTGGATCTGAGGTTAGATTTAAGTATGTTCCACTGTAGCACCCAATATCAGGTTTCTACGGGCCTGTTTGGATCTTGGAATTTGGTGGGGAAAGGAAAAAAAAAGTGAGAAATGATTTTCTCTTGTTTGGATTTTGGAAAAACACGGGGAAAAAAATAATAAAGGAAAACTTAAGGGAAAATAATTAAAAAACTATGGATTTGAATTTCTCCCAAAATAGATGAGGAAAATTAAAATTCTCTCGTCGAAAATTTATCGGGTAAACCTAGTGTGAGCTTTGGATCGTCAAGCGCCATTTTCAACTTCTGAGCAATGACTTAAGTCCTTCAATGGTGGGCAACAATAACTTTCATCATCTTCTTTGTATGAATCTGCAGAATCTTACAACACGGGCTTAGTAAGGTTCTCATTCATTCTTAAAACGTTTTATTCTTTTTCTTTCTTTTTTGTTTTTAAGATTTTGTGTATATTTGTTATAGATTCATGATATTCTTTAATAATCTACAAATAAAATTAATATAATTTCAATTAGGAGTATTGTAACACCACTAGGGCTTACCCAAAAGTACTAGCTTGAAGGTACATTTGGGCTTATAAACTATCACTTAAATACCCATGATCTTCCCAGAGCATACCCGATGTGGGACTTGGGTCTTTACAATCTCCCCCCGTTAAGGCCTAGCGTCCTCGCTAGAGGGTCTACATTCAATAGCCCACTTACAACCTCTATGGGTGGGGTTTACATTCACCACGATTCTGGCCTGTGGCAGCCTTCCAAGGCCCATACAGGTATGGACTGGGTCTGCTCTGAATACCAAATGTAATACCACTGGGCCTCACCCAAAAGTGCTAGCTTGAAAGTACTATTGGGCTCATAGACCATCATTTAAATACCTATGATCTTTCCAGAGCATACCCAATGTGAGACTTGGGTCGTTACAGTCTCCCTCCGTTAAGGCCTAGCGTTCTCGCTAGAGGGTCCACATTCAATAGCAACTTTTTGAGTAATATTCAATAAAGTGGGGGATGTAAACTGTTTTTTGAATAGTCACTGCATTTTTTTTGCAGAACATAGTCTCTGATTTCTTCAGTGCAAGTAAAATAGGGATTCTATGATTGATGCTTTTTGTTTGTTTTATATTGTTGTCCTTGGGGATGTATGAAGGTTTAACTAGGGAAAATTTGGGGTTTAGAAAGTGTGAATAACATGCTAAAAACTTGTTTTGTTTACTTGACTATACTGCCGTCTTTTATTTTATTTTTTATTTTGAATTATGGAACAAGGTTTATTGATACGGAAAGAGCTAGCTTAAAATGTCTTAAAATGGTTTGACACTGGCTTGGTGGGTAAAAGTAGTCTTTTGGAAGATAGACTTTATTTGTTAATTACTCAAAACCTTTGACTATTCTAATGGATTGATATGGACTGATGATCACTGAAGTTTAAGCCAGAGAAAAGCTCCTTTTCATTGTAATCTTGAAAGTTGCCTAAACTTTGATTAAAGCTTACTAAGTTTTCCCGTAACTTTGGCCAACCTCTTTAAATCTTGTTTGTTCTTCTCTTCCAATATCGATTTCTTTTATCTTTTTTACTAATGTGTTTTTATTAACAGACAGAAAATGTTGAAGAAGTTGAATTAGCCACATCGACTGGTAGTAAAAAGAAACTTGACATGGACTGATGATATGGATGACTTCTTGATGACTCTCTAACTGACCAAATGCACAAAGGTCAAAAAATTGGAGGATGTTTTACAAAGACAGCTTTTGCAACTGTTGCTCATTTGATTAGTGAAAACTTTAGATTAGTTTGTTACTCTAATTATATAAAAAATAGAATGAAGACATTGAAGAAGAATTCTGGTGCAGCTAGAAAAATATTGAACACTAGTGGATTTGGCTTTAATTATTCTGCGCAAAGGATCGAGGCAGCAGTTGGTGTATGAGAACCATACCTCAAGCTGAGATTATTGTTTCATTGTTTTTTTCTTCACTCGACTTAAATGATCAAAATTGTCCTCATATTTGTGTTGGCATTGATATAGGCACATCCAAAATCTTCTCAATTTCGATACAAGTCTATTAGGAATTATGACAAGCCGGATGAACTTGTAGGAAATGATCGAGCTATGGGAAGTCTTGCTGCAGGTCCAAATGAAAGGTTGTATCATTGGGCTAGAGAAGAACCACTTTTGGATGATAATACTTCTCAATTTGAATCAACTGAACGTGGAGTTGGTGATGATAATATTGAGCCAAGACATGAAGAATCATCTGCAGGTGAATCTGCTTCTTCGTCCAAGAAAAGTACTAAGAAAAAAAAAAAAAAAAGAAAACAACATTAGTTGATATTGTGGTTGAGGAATTAAAAAATGTCAAATATGTAATGGATACAATTGCTACGCTTTGAGTGGAGGCACTTCGAATCTTCAGTCATAAATATGAAGAGAATTTGAAAATTGGTGACATGAGTGATGTGTCTCAGATGAAAGTTTATTCCTCTCATAAAAAATGATAAGTCTGCTCGAGCCTTTCTTGCTCTTCCAGAGGAGCGACATCGTCTTTGGTTGATGGTGGAGTTTGGTGATAGTCTCTTTAATGCCTAGATTTATATGCACTTTTGCTATTAGCATACTTTAAGAGGTCAAAATTACTAGATTGACATGTGGAAATGTAACTAATTTTAGTTTAGCGTAATGGGTGTTGTTGATATTGATGAAATCTATTGATGTTTTATTTTGCTGGATAATGCAACATTATTATTTTTTCCTTGTTAAGGTGTTTTCTTAATACAAGTATAATATGTAGGCTTATAGCTAAAATTTTGTGAAATTAACAAAATTAATATTTTTTATTATGTAGATTCAGGTAATTATTTTATTTTATTTTTTCCAATTACATAATTCAAATTTTTTTAATATAATTTTTTGTGTTTTAATTTAAAATTTATAATATCAAATTAAAATTTTTTTTTCGCAAAGGTATATAGATTCAGGCAATTATTTTAGCTTTTTTTATTAATTACAGGATTTTTAATTTTTTGATTAAAATTTTTTACGTTTTACATTTTTTATTAATATTTTTTATGTTTTAATTTAAAATTTATATTATCAAACTATAAAATTTTTTATACAGTTATATAGATTCAGGCAATTATTTTATATTTTTTTTAATTATAGGATTTTTGATTTTTTTGATTAAAAGTTTTTATGTTTTAATTTAAAATATATATTTGAATTTTTTGATTAAAAACTTTTACATTTTAATTTCAAATATATATTGTCAAATTATAAAATTTCCTCCCCCCATATTTTGTCCATTAAACAAACAATGGAAAACTTTCTATAAGGAATTCATATAGAAGGAACTTTCTATAAGAAATTCATATTCCTTTCCTTCCATGTTTCTCTCAACAACCAAACAAGAGAAAACAATTTCCTCATTTTTCACACATTTTTCTTTCCTTACCTTTTCCTTAGTCTTTTCTTTCTCTAACAAAATCCAAGCTCCAAACAAAGCCTACAGCCTTTTAAAAAAGTTATTCAACGTTAGAGCTCTTCATCGTAGATAATTTCTTTTCTCTTGTTCTTCTTATATTGGTACTTATTTTCTCTTGCTCCTTATATTGGTAGTTGTTGCCATATTAATCCCAGTGAACCAATTTTCAATCGGTTTACAAAAAGAAAATAACTAAACAAACACTAGTTGGACTACTAACAAGAAGGGTACCTGTCATGTATTCCTGAAATAAAATTCTTTGAAAAAAGCATCAATGATTACATATATATTAGAATGTTAACTTAGTAGTATTCCAATACGGGCTGAAACTTACATGCACAAAAGATATATAACCTTAAAAACAATTCAAAAAGCTCTCTCCTTAGTAAGGTCGCACAACCATGTACTAGAAGACAAACAACAGAGAATGAGCGTCGACGTGACGAGAAATTTCAGAATGAACAGTATATCAGCCCCTTCAAAACTCCTTTCAGCAAAAGACTTTCTACTCGTTGAAAGCGTGTTGGCCTTTCTGGCTTCTGATGTAACGAATGTGAATAAAACATTGAATGTATTTCAGCCACAATCACCTCCTTCAATTCATTGCATCATAGTCATCCAACTTGTCGTTGTACTCGAGCACCTTTTTCTTTATCTTCGATGAATCCACCCATGTAATGAAGTCTTCCATATTCCTCGTCACAAGGAATGCTGGATCAGTTACAGTGTCTGGACCAACCCGTATATGTCCCTGCTCGATGTAGGTAACTGCCTCCTTCAAGTGCTCAGCAAACTTCAGTCGCACCAGTACAGTTGAAAGCCTACGTCTACAAAGAAGAAGAAAAAGAAACGGCGAAAAAGCAAAATTTTAAACTAAGAAACTAAAATATTGGAACAAAATATGTCATCCCGTTTTATAGGGGTTACAAAGGGTCTTCCCAGTCTAACGTCTCAAAGATATTAAAAATCAGATAATGAAACTTGTCTTTCCTTTTCAGGTGTTCTTTGTCAATAAGGACCTGAGAATTAGAACTCTAAAATTTTCATTAAAGGAAATGTGGTGTCCAACAGAAGGATTACCTGCAGAAAGCAGAGACTGTTAAGCGCTCACACAAAGCCAAACTTTGCCTAGATGGTATTACACCAATGTTGTACCTGTTAAGAACACAATATCTTAATAATCAACAGGAGTTAAAAAAGGATACAGACCGGTTCATGAACACTACAAATTCTAAAATATGATAGATGATGTTATGTTGCTTTGTACCTGATGCTGAATTACGAAACATGAACAATTCACATGCATAAATCCTCAAAAGTTACAAATTTTATCTCTGTAGATGCTATCCGAATTAATATTACAACATTTTTAAGCGACATTGCTGAAAAACAAATATATTGTGTAGAATAAGCTGGATGCACGTAAATGTCGAAACAAGGTCAAGCTCTAGGTTCCTTAAAGGTTTCTTTGGGAGAAAAAAAAAAAAAAAAAACATCATCATTTTACTGATACAACCAACCTTATGATCAAGCATGTTGTCAAGCTGAGTACAATCATTTCCAGAATTATACCATCCATCCTTAATCACTCAATTTTATTTCACACGTTACAACTTTTCCCTTTTCATGCCTTATTTGCACAATTCATTGAATTCAATATCTATGTCTTTGTCATCATCTGAGATTGGACAAAACCCTCCCCCCAAACAAACACCAACCCACAACCACACACACACCGGGGGAAAAAAAAAAATTCACATTGGATTCGGATAACCATTTCATCTCAACTTGAAACAAAATAGACATAACACTCTCATATGGAAACACCTTTAAAAAAAATCAAGAAAAAGTACTTCTTTAACTTAAAGAATTATGATAAAAGAAGAGCTCACATCTTTTCCAAGAGCATGTCTGTCATCTGAATACGAAAAGGGTCTTTTCCATCCATCTTCATCAATACGTTTACCAGCTTATGCACCATTCGACACAAACCCGAATATCTATATCCAATTTTTTTTTCCCAAAAAATAAATAAATAATAATAATAAACAATAAATAATCAGTCAATATTTTTTTTCCTTAGAAAAACACACACAACCCATAATAGATCAAGACCCAAAAAAAAAAAAAAAAAAAAAAAAACGTAAAATTGTTTTGAAGAAGAAAAAAAATAAAATTACTTCTTATAATCGTCACGACCAGTGACAAGGTAGCGCTGCATAACCTGGGATTCTCTGTGACCTCCTTCTCTCTTCCATTCCAAGAAGTTGACTTTCTTCAGTAGCTTCTTCTCATGGAAACTTAGCTTCCTCATCTTGTTGTACGGACCCTACAAAACCCTCGTTCAGAAAACTGGTAATTGCGGGTACTAAAACCCTAGAATAGATGGAGGGAAGGATCCGAAGAGGTGTGATGTGAGTCACCGGCTCCGTTAGGAGCCGGGCCAATTTGTTGAATTAATATTTTGGGCCAATCCAGACAGGCCCAATTTAATGAGATTTTATGGCCCCTGTCTAGACGGTTCGGCCCAAGACTTTCGAAAGTAGGCCTCTAAACGGCGCTTGCCCTGAAGCTCCGTCGGAAATCCATGCATAATTTGAACTAAAATGACTTTTTTATGAGTATTTTGAAAAATGATTTTTGTGTGATATTATGTATCAGAGTGTTATACAATCTGTGATAATTAATATTAAAAAAGTCATAATTTTATGATCACAAATTGTATAACCCCGTTATCAGGTATAGAGCTACATTTAGCTCACTAGGGCTTAAGCGCACTCAAAAATAGATAAAATATAGAATAGTCCCGCAAAATACATAAAATATAATTCTAGCTCACAATAAATATAAATCCTATTTCTAGCTCTGAACATGCCCATTACATAACATTGTGACATTACTAAAAATATAATTTTTAAAAAAACTCTTAAAAAAGTTATTTGATTCCAAATTACTATTAATCAGGTTCATTTACAGCGTTACAAGTATTATTTTATTACTCGAATTTAAAGTTCACTAACTAAAAAAAACTACCGCCATGTCCCACGTGTGTCCAAATTTTATTTGAATAGTATATAAAGGCCAATGTAAAAATCATGCATTAATTACCTAAAACAAAGTCATATATTACTTCTTTTTCTTTTATCAATTTTTTTCCCTTCATGCGCTTTGCTAAGTTTTTAATTTGATTTTTTTATTTTTGGAAAAATGAATGCACAATTAGGGTTGTCCATCGGTATGACTCATACAAATTATGTAAAAAGAGTGCCAATATCAATCAATCTAAGTGTCAACTTATAATGTCAATTGAATCCACTTACCACAATTTTGCTGAAAATTTAGACAACTTGAAAACTACAAAGTTGAAATATACAAAGGAAGAGTCTCCCTTATGTCTCTTTTCTATTTGAAAAGTTTCGTATCTGGGAAACTTTAGTCTCACGGCAAGCGTGATCTGAGTTGTCCCATCCGGGGATCTTGGTTTCGGTTTGTTTTCTCTTATGATTTCTTTCGTTTGTTATTGTGTCGAGATTGCTGTTTTTAATCATGGATCTAGATGAGGTTGCAAGGTTGTGTGAGGGACTGAATTTAGATGAAAAAGATGGTCTCATCATTCGGATGGGTAGGGATGTGTATGCGACTGGTCAGGAGCAGATGGATTTGTGTCACGCTCGGAAGGTCTTAGGCAATCATTTGGCCAATATTAAAGGTATGCGGCGGGTATTAAAATTGATCTGGCGGATTCCTAATGCTTTTTTAATCGAGAAGTCAGGTCCCAAGAATGTTTTCTTGTTCTCTTTCGGCTGAGTTGAAGATAGACAGTGTATTCTCTCAGAGAGACCGTGGTCGTTTGAAAACCAACTCATTTCTCTCGTTAAACCTAACAGCTTGGGTGAGTTGAGCGATATGAATTTTAATTTAGTTGCGTTTTGGATTCAAATAGTCAATGTTCCTATGGCTTGTATGACTAAAAACTGTGCTAGGTTTTGGGGTCATCAGATTGGTGTGATGGAGGACGTTGAAGTTTCGGATGGAATCATGAGGGTTAGAGTTCAGGTGGATGTTATAGGGCCTCTCTCTCGGGGTATTCAGTGATTAATGGAAGAGGTGGGGAATATAGTTTCTATTCTATTAAGGTATGAACACCTTCCAGAGTTCTGTTTTTTCGGCAGAATAATCAGCCATCAGGATAGGGACTGCTCAAAGAGAGGTGATTTAGCGGCCGGGGATGATTGCATAATGCATTACCAATACGGCTTATGGCTCTGGGCATCTACACTGGTGGTTTGCGAGAGGACAAATTTGGGGTCTCACCATTCATATTTAAGACTGAATCGTACTCGAAGCGGAAGTGGTGATAATGACAATGATCAGCGGAGTCAAAATTTGAGGACATCTAATAATGATAATATGCACGGTGAGTGCAATTTTCTTGGAGACGAGTACCGTGAAGTGGAGGAGGAAATAACAAAGTACGGTGTTAAAACTATTGAGCGGTTGCAGGCTATAAAGGGCAAGGAATTTAATGATCAATATAAGGTTACGAGAAGGATTTTTACTCTAGATAATCTGAAACAAAGCCATTTGAATGCTTCTCTGGTGAGTTCTAGTATGGAGATTACTGGGAACCAACATGCTATCGCTGGCAGTGCTATTAATATAGAAGAGTCCGATATTGAAGATAACCCGAGGCGTGAGAACCTCTCTATTCTGCCCGTGCATGGTGAAGTGCTACCAGGTGCTAAGTCTCCGGTAAATGGGAAAAAATCTACTGTTTTGAAAAATATTTTAGAAATATCCACATTGGAAAATGTTGGTGTGCATGTAGCGGCTAAAGGTAAAGAAAAATTTCTGATGAGAGCGTTATGGATGTTGTTATGGTGTCTAGAGAAGAGAATTTAGCACTTGGGAAAATTTTTAAGGAGAATTTGATGGAAAAGATGAAGAGGGCGTCTGTAAATGGGAAGGGGCCCCGTGAGAATGTATGTTCTTTTAAGAGGAAAAGTTTTAAGAAACCTAGAATTGTTTTAAGTCCTAAACATGTGACATTTTTCAGAGACGTTTTATAGACAAGGTGAGTATAGGAGGAGTATCGAAGCAGAATTCTTTGAGCCGAAGTAAGGCTCGACTTGCTTCGAGTTCTAAACACAAGATTCTTGAGTATTTAGAGATAATAGATGGTGTGGGAAAGAAGTTGAAAAGTTATATGGAGGAAGTTAATCCTGAGATATTGAAGGAGTCTGCTATGCAAGTCTGCCAGGAACAATGAGTTGCCTTTGTTGGAATGTTCAAAGCTTGGAGAATCCTGAAACATTAACTGTTTTATGTAGTGTTTTACGTAAATCTTCCCCGGGTTTAGTTTTTTTGTCCGAAACTAAACTCTATGGCACTTAGGCTATAAATATAAAATTCCAGGTTGGCTACATAACTTTTTTTTAATGGATTATAATGGTCATAGTAGGGGTCTTATTTTACTTTGGAAGGATGGATGAGATGTTACAATTAAGTCTTATTCTTAAGGCTATATTGATGCTATTATTGTACTTGAGGATGGCAAAGAGTATAGGTTTACAGATTTTTATGGAAATCCTCATTCTTCGAGACAAAAATTATCTTAGGAGTTGCTTCATAGATTGCATAGTTTATATAGCTTGCCTTGGATAGTTGATGATGATTTTAATGAGATTTTAGTATTATCTGAATAAATAGGTGGTGGTTTTTGACAGACTTTTACTATTGTTGATTTTTAAATTGCTTTGTCAGACTGTGGCCTTTTGGATCTTCGTTTTATTGGTCCTGATGTGACTTGGAATAATAAACGAAATGGTTTAGCTAATGTTAAAGAAAGGCTAGACCATTTTGTTTATTCTAATGAGTGGCGTTCTCTTTTTCTGAAAGCTATGGTGCTTAACTTGGAATTAGTTAGAAGTAACTATTGGCCTATTGTTCTTTATCTTTATGAGACTAGGAGTTTGAGGAATAACCACCAAAGCCGGCCTTTTCAGCTAGAACCTTTCTGGGTTAAGGAAAGATGTTCTTCGGTCGTATTAGAAGAACTTTGATAATGGAGGCTTTGGGGTGACTTTTCAGAAGTAGCAAATCAGTTGCATGGCTGTGGGGATATGTTAAAGGATTAGAGCAAAACTAAATTTGTTCATTGGAGAATTTCTTTGAAGAAGAAACAAGAGAAATTACAATCTTTATTCCACCAATCCCAACTTCCAGATATTATGCCAGAGATTAAAAAGCTGGGAAAAGAAGTTAAATCTTTGCTCTATCATGAGGAACTCTATTGAAAGCAAAGGTCTTGGGCCGAATAATTGAATTCTGGGGATAAGAATACCGAATATTTCCACGCAAAAGCCTCTGGGCGGAAGCGTACGAATGCCATTTCTCGACTTCAGGATCATAATGGTTGATGGTGTGAGAATGATGAAGGGATTGTGGCTATTACTAAGAGCTATTTCAATAACATTTTTACTTCTACTAACCCATTTGCTGATGAATTGGAGGTGGCAACGAGTTACATAAAAGCCAAACTTTCACAACCTGACCTCCGCATTATTGACATGGCTTTTACAACGGATGAGGTAAAAGGGCTTTGTTCTCCATAGGACCCTACAAAGCTCCAGCATCAGATAGTTTTCATGCACTTTTCTTCCAGAATCAATGGGAAGTGGTTGGACTTTTCATCTCTCGGGCTTGTTTGGAAGTTCTTAATAACGGTAAATGAGTCAAAACTATTAATGAGACAAATATTATTATGATCCCCATAAAGACTTCCCCAGAGTTAGTTGCTGAGTATAGACCTATCAGTCTTTGTAATGTAATCTACAAATTAGTTACAAAGACAATTGCTAATAGGTTGAAGCTGGTTTTACCGGGTCTCATTTCAAATTTTCAAAGTGCTTTCGTTCCTGGACGACAAATTTCAGATAATGTGATTTAGCTTTTGAATTGCTCTACTCTCTATCAAAAAAAAAAAAAAAAGAATAAGAAGGATTTTATGGCGATTAAACTTGATATGAGTAAAGCCTATGATCATGCAGAGTAAAGTTTTGTGATAAAGGTTATGGAAAAAATAGGATTCCCAAGAAACTGGCTCAATTTGGAGTTTGACTGTATTTCTACGATGGAGTTTTCTTTTTGTGTCAATGATAGGCCTGGAGGACATGTGATATCGTCTCGAGGATTGCACCAAAGTTGTTCTTTATCACCTTATCTTTTTTTGTTGTATGCTGAATCTCTGTCATCGCTTTTTCTCCATGCTGAGGCAAATAAGAAGCTTTTAGGTGTGAAGTGTTCCAGTTCAGGCCCCAAGGTGAATCACCTATTTTTTGCAGATGATTCCATTCTTTTTGCTAGGGCGTCTCAGAAAAATTGTCAGGTTATTACTAATATTCTCAAAACATATGAAAGTGCATATTGTCAGAAGATTAATTTTGAGAAATCAGCAATTACTTTCAGTCCTTGTGTTGGAGAAAATGATAGACAGCTTTTGAAGTCTTGTCTTGGCCTTACTCAGGTATAACCTCATGATCCCTATTTGGGATTCCCTTATGTGATTGGTCGAAATTAAAAAAAAAGATAGGACATTTTCTTCTATTAGAGACAATTTTTGGAAGAGAGTTGAAGGTTGGAAGCGAGGTCTATTCTCAGCTGGAGGTAGAGAGGTACTTGTGAAAGCAATTTTGCAAGCTATACTAAGCTATGTGGTGAGTATCTTTAAAGTTCTCATCTCCTTGTATAATGAGTTAAAATCAATGATTATGAGATTATAGTGGGGTGGCATAATTGCTTCCAAAAAGATTGCATGGTGTTAAATGGGAGCAGATTTATCTACCTAAAAGGTTAGGTGTTTTGGGTTTTTGTGATCTTCACTTGTTCAACCAAGCTTTAGTAGCTAGGCAAGCATGGAAGTTAATCCAAGATCTGTCGCGCTCCACTCCCGAGGACGTGCGCTGTATACCCATAAAGCAAAGCCCTATAGGCATGCAAGGCATCTTTCTGTAATCAATAAAATTAAGAATATTTAGTCTCCAATAAATATCAATGTATAACATAAAATCCAACAACTCTTATAAAGTCTCCAAATATTCAAAATAAATATTATACAGTAGAAACTATAATCCAATAAATTCAAGATGATCAACCTTCCGAGACTTTATATTTTCTCAATCAAGATGAAGAAATTCCTCTCTTTGAACCATGCTTCTCAATTACTACTAAATAAGTTCTCCCTTAGTTATACCTCTTAACTGACGATCTTTAAAACCTGGGAGGGAAAAATAAAAAGGGTGAGCTAGAAGCCCAGTAAGTAACCAGTAATCTCAACTAGCTGGATCAAGTATATATCCTTTAAAAAGGTTAAATGACATATTTCAAAACAAAATTAATTTCAAAATATAATAATTTTCAAGATAATCAAATGAGATTGTTTGGAAAGTCATTTAACAAAAAACATGAAGTAAGTTTTCAAAATTGTCGTTTTATTCTCATTCCATAATCAGTGACACTTTTAAATCACTTCTCAACAGTTTTTGACGACCATGGCCACACTTAACCCCTGTGACTAAGTCCACATTTACTATACTTAACCCGTGTAGTCAGGTCCACATTTACTACATTTGACCCCTGTAGTTAGGTCTACATTTACTACATTTAACCACTGTAGCTAGGTCCACATTCAGTATGTACTGTCCACATATAACCCCTGTGGAATGGGTCCACATTGCATAATCATTGAAGAGAGTTTCAAAATACAGTCATATATAATAACAGTTCAAAAATAATTTCACTTTTCTCATTATATCATTGTAACCATTTCTAAATAGTTTTCATGTAACAATATTCAATAACAATATCATATACTTAATCCATAGTTTTGTGCAAAATAATTATCAGATAGAATCAAAATGCTTTTTAAATAAAGCGATTGTTTCAATAAAATTATTTTCTTTCAATAAATAACTTATTTGCGAAAAGTATATTTTCACTTGAAATCATATTTTTAATAAAATACTCTATAAACATAAATTCATTAGAAACAATAAAATATTTAGTTTTTTTTACAAAAGCTACTAGAAAATATCAAAGGTTACTTACCTCATTCGCTTTGCCTATTTAGCCAAAATAATCAACATAACCTCTTAAACACCTATTATCACACAAGTTATATATAAGTATCACAATAATAAAATCATACTCTAATTTCACTAAAAGTATTGACTATTAACTGCCCATGCATCTTCTATAATTAACTCCATAGCTATTCACAATAATGTCAATTTCTTACGATTCATAACAATTCTAATATCTCTCAAAAAATCATCAAACTTAAAGGACATGTTCTACAAGTTATGGGGTCCTAAAAGTACCAAGAATGTAGCTATAGGGTCTATAGGTAAGCCCCATACAGTCGGACAAGTTGCAGCCACGTTTTGCTAAAAGTACCTAAAGTTTCAGATTTTTCCAGATTCGTAGTACTCACTTCAATTGGCTATAACTCTCTGGTTATAAGTCTGTTTTTGACAAATTATATACCGTTGGAAAGATAATTCGACAAACTTTCTAATAATATCAAAATATGACTTTAATCAGACTAGTAAAAGTCCCTAAAACTTCAATCGCATTCTCTGCTGCGTTTTTACATCTTAGCCCAAAACTCAAAAATTCATAACTTTCTATTTACTAAACTAAATTGCTTAAAATTTATCTTTTTTGAATCCTAATATCAATAAACTTCTTTCTTTGTCAAATTCATTTCCATATTTTATAAATAATTTACAAGCAATTCGAAACCCTAACCCTAGACATTCAATCAAATTAAAACATAAAACTTAACTAGTTAAGAGTTTATTACCTTAAGAGTGAGTCTCAATAATCTATGATAATTATATCTTCATCATCTTCTTCTTCTTAAACGTCCATAGCCTTCTCTCTCTCTCTCTCTCTCTCTATCTCTCTCTTTTTCACTCTATAGAGCGTACGTATAAACTGAGCAAATTATTAGTCTTAGGGTTTCTTAAAGGGTATCTAATAAAATTACCAATGTGTCCCCAAATAATATCTATTAATCAAGGACTCTTTTATCTTTATATTATTTATTTAATGCAAATAAATCCTTTTTTTTTTATACGGGTTGTCACAAGATCCCACTTCACTCGCTGGGAGAATTTTAAAGAACAAATATTTTCCTAATAAGAGCTTTCTGAATGCGTATGACAAATGAGGGTCCTCTTATTTATTGAAAGGTTTTCTTTGGGGAAGGGAAGTAGTGTTAAGAGGGATGAGGTAGCGTATTGGCAATGGGCAATCCGTTCGTATTTGGGATGATCCTTGACTTCTACGACCAGTTACTTTTAGACTTATTTCCAGGAGAATTAAGCATCTGCATTTTGTCCACGACTTGATGTTAGAACCGGGGCTATGGGATAGTACCAAACTTGATCAGTTTTTTCTTCCCGAAGATCGTGAGCTTATTCAATCGATTCCAATTACTTCCACGCTAGGTAATGATCGTATTATTTGACATCCTGAACTTAAAGGTGTTTATACGATGCGTAGTGGTTATAATCTTCTGCTACAACATCGTTTGGCATTTCAAGGCTCTTATTCAGAGGGACAGGCATTGAAGTGGTAGAAATAATTTAGAAATATCGGATTTCTCCAAAAGTCTAAATATTTCTATGGCAAGCTTACCATCATGCCTTCCCTAGTAGTGAGAATTTGATTAAAAGATAACTTAGTGTTGATCCAGATTGTAATCGGTTCCATTCTAATTTGGAAGTACTGTCTCATGCTTTATTTTCATGTGCATGTAGTAAGAAAGTGTGGAAAGAAGCAGGTTTGTGGGAGGTTATTAAACTGGTTAGCCAGTTGTTGACTCAAGATATTCTGCTGGATGTCTTTTCTAGTCTGAACAATCAATCCTTTGAGAATTTTATCATGATTCTTTGGGCAGTTTGGTTCGAAAGAAATCATGTTGCGTATGGTGAGTTACCTAGACCAGCGAGGGTTGTCATAGATGGTGCCATTACTTTCTTAAATTCTTTTCAGAACCCGAGTAAGATGGTTTCCCCAATTTCATTGGCTCCCCCTCGGGGGCATAAACCACCAATAGGTATT
Organism: Trema orientale; assembly: GCA_002914845.1. Classification (NCBI taxonomy): domain Eukaryota; kingdom Viridiplantae; phylum Streptophyta; class Magnoliopsida; order Rosales; family Cannabaceae; genus Trema; species Trema orientale. The sequence continues at coordinate 357,004 of JXTC01000202.1, forward strand.
TGTAAGCTGAATACGGATGTGGCTGTTCATTATGGTCCTGGTTCATTTGGAGTGAGAGGTGACATTCGAGATTCTGAGAAATTAGTTATTGCTTGCTTCTTGAAGATAATTAAAGGCTCTCTCTCGATTGAAAATTGTGAGCTTATAGCTTTAAAGGAAGGTTTGTTATTGGTACAACAGTTCAAACTCTCGATTGGGCTAGTAGAATGCGATTCTCTTCAAGTGGTGCAAAGTCTTTGTAATAAAGAGCCTTTAGCGGATAATACTTTGTTAGTAGAGGAGGTTTCTACCTTTCTTTGTCTAGCAAATTGCTTTCAATGCCACTTTGTTCCTAGACTAGAAAATTTGGTGGCTCATTATTTAGTAGGCTCTGCTTTTTCTTTTCCTAGGAGTTCTCCCTTGATTGAATGTTGTCCTGATTTCATTTTCTCAGTTGTTACTGTTGATTTAATTTAATCTCTTTTGCTCAAAAAAAAAAATCTACAAAGGAAAAACTATTGTTTGCATCACATATCGAATTCATAGTCATACAATTGAACATGTCACACGCATTTCTTTTCTATCTCTCTTTATACCTACTTTTCTCTCTCAAAAAATAAGTTCTACCGCTGCTCTCATAGAGATCGGAGACAGAGCGTCTCTTTCTCCTTCTCTGGTCTCCCTTCCTCTTTCTCTTTGATCTCTCTCCCTGACCTCTCTTGGGGATGAGAGATTTTTTTAGTTTTCTTTTCTAATCAGTCCATATCTAGATCTGGTTTGTAAGACCACATTTTGTGTAGATTTTCAAGTTCGTTTACCATATTTTTGAATATGAGTTTTTCTTCTTTGATTTTAGATTTTCTTCTTTGATTTAGATCTGTTAGGCAGATGAGTTATTTTTCTTTTCAATGCGCATGGATCTCAACTGGTGTTGGAATCATATAGCCTACCCCAGTAAGAATATAGTCCAAGAGTAGTTGTTGAATGCAATAATTTGCAAGTGGCCCTTGTTATCTTCTTCTCTTATAGAATTATGACAACCCACAAATCTTGTTTGTTGTTGTGCTTGACTTTTCGTCTCCTTTCTTTAACGAGTTTGAAATTATAATCCTTATATTTGCACTGTAATTGAAACTCTTTTGCTGGTGATTTTCCCTTCAAGAGTCTACAATTATCCAAAAAAAAAAAAAATTATAGTCATGCACATTAAAGTCTGAAACCCACTTAATGCCACATATTGGTGTCCAAAACATTGTAGTATGCCTCGTATATATATGTAGTACTCTGGAGTGGACACCATTGATGTTGGATAGCATATATTTTTTGTAACGTGAGAAGGGTTCCCCAACTTTCTCGCAATTGAATATGTGCCCCTCCAATTCTAGAAGTGACAGCTGTTAGATACCAAAGAACTAATGGAGCCTTCCTCAACTCAACCTTGACTATTTAGAGAAGCTAAGGAATGTAAAATGTAAATGCATGCCCATGTGAGGAGAGTTAATAAGCCCTGCAAAAATTAATCTTTCATTAACTACAGGCTATAGCTCTACCACCAGATCCAATGCCACTGACCCCAGTCATCCACCATCTCACCCATTGTTTCACACTATGTATATAAAATCACTTGACATATGATATGCCTCTGTATTTTCTCATCGATTATTAGGGCTTGAATAGCTATTTACCTTGTGAGATTCTTCTCTTCTCCTTGAGTTTCTACTTCTTTTTTTTTTTTGGAACTTACCTTATTGGGCATGCAAAAGTAGGTCTGCCCAATTACTGCTTACACTAAAGTAACAACTTTAATTTGAGAAATGCCATAGTTTAAAACTTTACTGTTACATTATTTGTTGAGTGGATCCACTAGTATTTTCCTCTGTGGTTTCTCCATTACATATTTACATACATACCTATATACAGAGCCATGTGATTTGCCAAGGACTGGGACATAAAATCATCTTTTTATCACTATCAGCAAGTAAGTCATGTGAAAAAGAGTCCCTTTATCTTGTAGCTTCTTGGAGAAATTTATTACTTGCCCAAGACCCAAATGAGGCCACCGCTCACTTTTTATTGCCCAAGGCCAAAATGATACATTTCGAAGCAAAAGTGTTTTGGATGTATGCTTTTGGTTGGATCCCATTTTCTAACCATAAAATTCTATTGGGTGAACTCAACATGTTTGGGAGAGAGAATAACAGGAATTTGTAATTTTTTTTTTCTTGACATTGTTACTCGTTGACTCACATTAAGTTAAATGGTACCAAACTAGCTACCAAAAAAACATGCTTTTTAATTAGGTAGCAAAAAAGTGTGTACATGTATTATTGTAGAAGCTAGTTAATGGAGGGAAAGTAGTGATTAGTATTAATTAGCTTATTATAAAGTAGAACCACATGTGCATTGTTTCAATTTTGAGCATATTTTAACTACTCTGCCTGCCAATGGCTGATATCTGAGACTGATGCAATCACGGGCATTTGTCTTGTTGGTAAATTCCAAAACCCTATCACTCTTTAAAGCAAAGATTTCATTTCATGTGTGTGTGTCTATATATGGGAATATATTGTATTTATATATTTATTTAGAGAGAGGGAAAAAAAAAATTGAGTCAATATTTTTCTTGTTATTGTTTTGTTTTTTGTTCTTTTTAATTTGCTGAAGTTAAAAAGGCATTGGTTAGCTTAGCCTTGGCTAGCCCTTCAATGCATCAAAACAAAAAAGTGCCTTGACATGGATAACAGTGCCTTTCTTTAACTTCAGGAGAAACTTAGTATATTATTTTATTGTTTTTTTTAATTCATTTATATGTTCCTTCCTCTTCGTTAAGCAAATAAGTTGACTCAACCGCAGGCTACCTCCAAATTAAGAATTAATTTTCGAGAAATTTAGGTGGATGACCAAAATTTTAAATTTGATTAAGTAGATGTCCATTTTAAAAATTTTATAGCTAAATGTCCAGATAGATATATTTTTACACTTGGTAGATACACAGATCTACCAATTTTAGTTACTGTTCTGAAATGCACTGAGTATATAATTTTTTATACTTGGTATATAAAATTTTACACTTGGTATATATGCATATATACCGGACATTTTGCTATAACTTTTGACAAATGGACATTTACTGAAATTAGGTCCCAAATTTGGTCATATTTCTATAAGCCCCTTAATTTTCCTTAATCTATATCAAACTAAAGAATCCTTATTGGAAAAGTCTTTGATATTGCCATATACGTGTATATATATATATATATTTTTTTTGGCGTATATTATTTTATTCAATTAAAATTCATCACGCACGTTTTTTTATGATAAAAGTTAGAGAAAAAATATTAAATAATAATTATTTTTTTTTCAATTATCCAAATTATAGTATCCGTTAGATTATTGATCCAACGGTTAAAAAAAATACTTATAAATAAGTATAAAAAAAAAACTTAATGAATTGGAAACCATATATATTATGTATAGGTATATCATAGAATTAGTGCCAAGAACTCCAAATCCGCTGTCCAATTTAGTGTATCAATGCTCGAAAAATCATGTTAAAGCTCTAAATAAAAATGATAAAAGTGAAAAAATTGATTAGGAAACAATTTCAATTTTTGAATGAGGTATTTCATTTGTTTATGAAATGAATTAAGACACTGAAATTAGGCGATAGTGTTACATTCATTGTGAAGATAATTACGTCACATCATATCTATAATTATATACTTTTCTCGTAGTAGTATACTTTTTAATTGTCCTAAAACTAAAAATTAAACTAGTCTGCAATAGTGCATATCATCTTTCTTTTTTTCCAAGATCTTTTTCATCTATTATTGTTGGGTTTAAACAGGCTTTGTAATTAATTGAGACGATTTGTCATTTGAGCTAGTCTTTATATAATGAGAAAGGTCAATGTTAGGTCTTTGTTATATTATTTTGAAATCATTTTCATTCTATCACGATCCAACTCCACCACTGGCCGCCCTAATTAAATGGATTAGGAAGCTATGGCTTTCCATTTTGGCACTAATTATAAAGTCTAATATACTTATGATACCTCCTCATATTCTTTGTTGGCTTTTCCATATGCAAAAGTTGCAATAGTATTGCAATTTCATTCCAAAAGTAAAAAAAAAAGTTGCAATTCTTAGTGTTACGTTGGTTTTAGCTTATATTTGCTGGAAAATAGTCTTTGAGATTTTATACCAAATCTTTAAATACCAAATCTTTAATTTTTTTTTCAAAAAAAAAGGAGCTTATTTATGTAAGATTTCAGTGTATCAACCCTACAATGTTTGCTTGGTACGTTGATTAATTTGTATTTGGAAATAATTTTAGAGAACTTATACCATTAAAATTGTCTAATAAGCTTTCACTTTTTTTTTTTTTTTTTTTATAGAAGATTTTATTGTATTGCATCTTGACGTTTTCATTGGTATGTTAATTTACCTCATAGTTTGAAATATACTGAGATTTTATACCGAACTTTTAAAATTATCAAATAAATTGCCACTTTTAATTGGTGAATCTTTTATAGAAGATTGTATTATCAAATTAAATATAAGAACTAATTTGCCATATTGCTTATATGAGAGTTTTTGTATAAATCGATCTAAAAAGGGGTGTAAAACACTAAAAAAAAAGAGTTCTATATAATATTACTCTCATATTTGTGATTGGAAATTAATCATGAATTCAAATTTTTTTGTCAATTTTTGGTGTCATGATCATGCCAAATTAGTTATTAAATTAATAATGTTATTTGTTATAAAAATTTATCTAGTTTTTTTATTTTTAAACCTGCTTTCTTAATTAAAATTTTAATTTAAATATAACATGCCGTGGATCCATTAATTGGATTCGGACATAAATTGAAAACCAAAATTGAACAAGAGATCTTTTTTTTTTTGAATCAATTGAAAAAAGATTTAGATTATCTACACGCAGTAATGCATAATAACCTAATACTAGTGCGGAAAAAATAGTTCTATGATTTAAGTATACATATTTTAGTTACTTCAAAAAAAGTATATGCACCATAGTTTAGGTGCATTAATACCCAATGGTCAATGAAATCTTCCTTCCTTCCTTCCTTTCTTTTTTTTTTTCCCCTTTCTTTTTGGAGTGGCAATGAGAATTAATATCTTCGTATTTAATACCAAATATAATTTGGACAACTTATTAAGAAAAATAATTTGGACTAACATTCGTGTAATAAGATGTACAGCTAGAGTAAGACAGCTAGACTATAGAGAATTTCTATTAACATATATTGTACTAATATTTCTTATTGAGACAAATCAGGAGAACCTCCTCAGACAACTGGACTGTTTCAATATGAATTTTTTTTGGGGGGGATTTTAAGAAATACAATGAACGTAAAGGAGAAAAGAAAAAGGAAAAAGACAGCTGTCATGTCATGTTATATATTTCTAATCTTAGTGACAATAATCCTCCTTAAAAAGGAAAAAAAAAAAAGAAAAAAGAAAGAAAGTTAACAAAAAATGTGACAGAATAACAGTAAAAGTTTCATAATCTTGTCTTTTGAGATAAAACTTTCTTAAAATTGATTATAAGAAAATTAGGAATAATACATAAATAAATATATAAATAAAAGTATTATATAAATATATTATAAAGTGTTATAGACTTACACATTCAACTTTGACGTTGCCATGCTTTGCTATTAAAATGCCTCACTCACGCCTTAATCAGAGGCTTTTGAGAGTTCAGTTTTGCTGTTAAAACCGTACGACGTTCTTTTCGTTCATTACCCTTTTTTTCTATTCCAACACCTCATACTTCACTACCCTTTTCTCCGGCGCCTCTCGCCGGATCCGGTCCAAAAATCTCACCGGAAATCCAGCTCTTACGTCACACTCTGCTTTTGGTCTTATAAAAGCTCTAAAAGCATAACCCATGTTTAGATTCTAAGGGCAGTTTTAAATGTTTTGAAGATCAAGTTATGAGAATCTTAGAGATGGGTTGATTATTTTACTCATTTTTTTTTTTAATGAAATCAAGAAATGTTTATATATATATATGTGTGTGTGTGTGTGTGTGTGTGTGTATTTTTATAGTTTCTAGGTAACTTAGAGCTTTGGTTACGTAAGTAGAATCAGCTTGTCTAGTGCTGAGTCTGATAAGAGTTTTATTAACAATTGTCATTGATTTGATCTGCTTAGATTAAATTATTAATGGGGTTTAAGCTTAAAGCTTATTGCCTTGTCTTGTTCAAGTTTGAGTTACCCATTTAGCTCAAATGGGTTTTGTGTGCCAATTTCTTTAGTCCTTGTTTGCCTGGTTCTGGAAGTGAAACTGTGTTTTGAGTCGGTGAATTGCAGAGTAGAGTCTATTTGTGTTGGTGGGGGGTCACAAAATGTGCAGAGCTGGGGAGTCCAATAAGGACTGTAATTACAAGCAGGAGAAGAAGAAGATGGATCTAAAGATTTTGCTAAGGCTTGAGAAATCGAAGATTTTAATGGGTTCTAAAACTAGGATGAGGTTGTGGATGATTCGGGCTATTACAACTGTGTTTCTTTGGGCCTGTGTTGTTCAGCTAATGGTGTTTGGGGAGCTATGGGGACCAAAGCTGTTAAAAGATTGGCCTTCTTGTTTTACTCATCAGGGTTTGCCTGTGGCGGATAGCCATTTGTCTTCTATTCCACCCAAAATTGTCTACCCTCCAAAGAGTGAGTTTTTGTATTTGTCAATTCAAAACTTTTACTTTGTTCTCTTCTCAATCCAGAAGCAAAGTCAATGGAAGATTTTCTCTGACTCAATTTTCTGAATTGGGTTTCATCTTGTTTTCTCAGGGATTTACAGGAACAATGGCTATCTCATGGTTTCTTGTAATGGAGGACTTAACCAAATGCGAGCAGCGGTGAGACAATTGGCTACTTTCATAACGATTATGAATGTTTTTTTCCTTTGTTTTAGAACCACATTGTTATTCGTTTGTCTCATTTGTGCATTTTCTGCAGATATGTGATATGGTTGCTATTGCCAGATACTTAAATGTCACTCTAATTGTTCCGGAACTGGATAAAACCTCCTTTTGGGCAGACCCAAGGTAGGTTGCTTTGATCTTTCTTGCCAAAATTTGTCCATCGGAACCACTCCTTTTAGCTCTTTCAAGGATAGTCCATTGTTGTTTGCAGTGAATTTAAAGACATCTTTAATGTTGACCATTTCATTGCATCTTTGAGAGATGAGGTAAGGATATTGAAAGAATTGCCGCCAAGGATGAAGAGAAGAGTTGAATTGGGAATGTCTTACTCTATGCCACCAGTTAGTTGGTCCAACTTTTCATACTACCTTCATCAGGTTAGTTCAGAAAAATAGAACAATTTCGAGCCTTTTCTTTTCCTGTTTATGGAACTAATTTCCATAATTCTGGTCAGCAGATTCTTCCTCTGGTGCAAAAGTATAAAGTTGTTCATCTGAACAAAACGGATTCTCGGCTTGCAAACAATGGTCTGCCTACTCAACTTCAGAAGTTGAGATGCCGAGTAAATTTCAATGCGCTGAGGTTCACTTCGCAGATAGAATATTTGGGAAGAAAGGTCGTTAGGATTTTGAGGGAAAAGGGTCCTTTTCTGGTTCTTCATCTCAGATATGAAATGGATATGTTGTCTTTCTCTGGCTGCACTCATGGTTGCCGCACTGAGGAGATAGAAGAGCTCACCAGAATGAGGTAATCTGTCACTTTCTATTACTTTTATCTCTTCATATATTTCTTACCAATCTTGTCTTACGAAAATTCTGCGTATTTTTCAGGTATGATAATCCATTGTGGAAAGAAAAAGCTATAAATTCAGATTTGAAGAGAAAAGAAGGTTTGTGCCCTTTGACGCCAGAGGAAACAGCACTAGTATTGAAAGCCCTGGGAATTGATCATAATGTTCAAATCTATATTGCTGCTGGAGAAATATATGGAGGAGAAAGAAGGATGGCAAGCTTGGTAGCTGCTTTTCCTAATTTGGTTAGTAGACAAAATCAGAAGAAGCCTTTTTAAGAGTTTTATAAATAGTATAGCCATAAAAAAAAAAAAATCTTGCTTTACATTTTATGGAACAGGTCAGAAAAGAGACTCTGCTGGAGCCCTCAGATTTGAAGTTTTTCCAGAATCATTCTTCCCAGATGGCAGCACTAGATTATCTGGTCTCCCTGGAAAGTGACATTTTTGTGCCTACTTACGATGGAAACATGGCTAAAGTCGTCGAAGGCCATCGCAGGTAATATGTTTTTTTCCCATCTTTAACAAACTTCTTAGGCTAGACATATCACGTTATATCAGATTCTGAATTACCAAAGTTACTTAAATATTGCTATCTCATCTTTCTATTTTTATTTTTTTTTCCCCCTCGATGTTATCACGCTTTGATCTCAAGTCAAGTGTTTTTTTTTTTAACCATTTCAGATTCTTAGGCTTCAAAAGGACTATTTTATTGGATAGAAGGCTTCTGATTGGTTTAATAGATCAGTTTAACAATGGCTCATTGAGCTGGGATGACTTCTCTTTCATTGTAAAGAAAGCTCATGCTGATCGAATGGGGAACCCAAGTAAACGAGTGGCGATTCCAGATAGACCTAAAGAAGAAGATTACTTCTACTCCAATCCACATGAGTGTTTGCAATTGATTGATGATGAACCATTAAGGCAAAGCACATGATTCTATGGATCCTGATTAACATGGTCAATCAATCCAAATGATAAGAATGTTCTGTCAGTCAACTCAACTCATCCAATGGCAGGCAGAATCAAATTCCGTACAGCTTGTAAATGTTTGGTTTCTTTTGAAGTGAGCTGAAGAATGAACCCCTCAAAGCTTATTGGAAATATCAATAATATTTTTTTAATTGTTTTGAATTAAAACACACTCTGGAGTGAAAATGAAACCCTGCTATTTCAGGGTCATTTCGAGAGCCATCTAGTTTGGGGAGTTCTTCTCTAGCTTGCTGTACTTCTTCACCCTTCATTTGATTGTAAAGTTAAATTATTATTTATGCCAATAATAAAAAGGATTACGCATTCTTTGCCAGCTCTCAAACATAATGGTGGTCGGTTTCAGAGTCAAAAGGATCTTATTATCATTTAGCATTATTTCCTTAAGATAAAGAATGAGTCTCATACTTAATAAATACATATTCAGGCATGCCCAAAATAATAATATATTCTTTAAGGGGACAAGAATTATAATGCAGATGCTTTCAAATATAAGCATAGCTGTCTTATCTATATAATATTGGAGTACATATCCTTTTATGGTAGAATTATTTTGCACCTGGAAAATATCATTCCTGCTTATTCCAACGCCTTTTTTTTTTTTTTGAACAATTCCAACGCCTTTTTCAAATGTGGGGTTCTGGCTAATAATATAATAGTCATCATCCTAAGTAGTTAGGACACAACACTTGTTATATCTCTCATTTTTATATTTGTCATTATATGGTAGCCACATATCATATTCTTATAACATTGGTATAATACATATATATATATATATATATATATATATATATATATATATATATATATATATATATATATATATTTTCATAATCAAATGAGGAAAGAACAGACAATTCACAATGATAGGATCCCAGAACGATTGGCACTTTGGTACCATAAGCAACGAGATTGCATATATTCTATTCAAGTCATCATTTGAAAATCCCAAGTTTTCTTGGATGAGAGAGAAAGAGGAAAAAGAAGGAAAGTAGTAGTATGAGTTGGATAGGTATAGACCGTAGTAATGAATGATCCAAGAAAGGTTTGACAACGATCCAAGAAAATGTCATTGGGTGGGTGATCCAAGAAAGAAGCCACTCTCCATTAAGAAACTGGCTTTGGTCATAATTCATGTATAGATTTATCCACACCAATGGCCACTTATGGTGTGTTCTACTTCCACTCAAGGGCGGCTATTTAGGACTTCAAACGTAGCTTTCACAGTACACAACCAAAAATTAAAAAAATGGCACCATTTAGATTTTCAAGGGCCCTCGTGAATTTCCATTCAAAACAGTGGAAAGTTGGTGAAATGCATTAAGCTTTTTTCCTTTTTATTTTTTTAAAAAATTTCTTTTTGTTTCCTTTTTTTGGTCATAGACTCAATATACAACATAGTTCAACTCTTGGATTGAGATTAAGCCCCGGCGCAATTGTAGTTGAAGCTTTAATAATCATTGTCAAGAAAGTATTAGCTAAGCATATTTCCTCATTTTCTTTGTCATTTCTTTAAGATGGGTTCATATTAGTCTCCTTGGAGTGTTTGGGAACTTAGCAAAAAATCTATTGTTTGTGATATGCAGAGAGAAACCAAGTAGATGATGTCTACTAAAATAAGTCTAATATACTAACTTCTTATAACAATGCTAACACTTCAAGTGTCAGTACTGGTTATTGTCCAAAACTTTACAAGGCAAATCAAACTCCAGTTAACTCACCCCCAGTAATAATAATAATAATAATAAAATTCAAACCCGAGTTATAAGTTATTCCACCTATAATCAAGTGTATTTCTTACATTTTGTCTAATATTCAAGTTACCTTCGGTACACTTTGACAATTGATTAACTTTTACACCACTGCCGAATTCTCTCCCTTGTGAAGTGAAATCTTAAACCAGTTTATCCTAAGCCTAATATGCTCAATTTCTCATTGGTCAAATTACAAGAGTCACTAGTTGCTCCTATCACATTTGATCATGTAACAAGACTCAATATACGACAACTTACTATTAGACCAAACGATCAAACCCTCGTAGGAACAACACACACTCGTGATGTTCATAATTTTTTTCAGTACGTTCTAGATGGAATAAGCATGAACATAACAAAATAGAGGAGAAAACACAAGCGATGCAGTAAAGGAAACGACTTTGGACTATAACAAGCTGATCTTGGATAATTTCTTGCCTCTTACCTCATTCTAATAGAAGATACATAAAATCATAACTGACCTTACACGACCATCATTCAGCAATAATGCAATCTCTAGGTAGAGCATCTTTCAACAAAGATCATCATCATTTCATTCCAAAATACAGACTCAAAAGATTCAATAATTGGACACATTTGGAATGTGAAAATAGCTGCAGAGTTGAGAATAGATATGGCAGTATTCGAAGTAAAACACTGATTAGACCTAAGAAAAGATGAACTTTAAGTCCTCAGTGTGGTGTTCAGGGTAAACCAAATGTTCCAAGCCATCACTAACACAATAAGATAACATGACTTGCGAAAGAATAAGACGACAAGATCATGGCAGGAAATCACACCTAAATAGATCATTACAAATGTGAGAGTTGCTTCACTATGTGCATGGAATCATCTACCAAAGTTGGAAGTACCAAGTAACTGAATAACTGAAACTTTCTTCTTAGGTCATCCATGCACATGGAGCACAACACAAGGCGCATAAACATGTACAATTTCTCTAAACAAAAAAATGACCCATCCAATAACCCTATCAACTCAAACCACCCCCGGAGATAAAGGAACAAAGGAAAAAGGGGGAAGATAAATAGAAAAATTGGGCAACTTGAAAAATACACTACTTTTCGTTTATTCTGAGCCTCTTATGAGCTCGTTCAAACTTGTCATCTGCGCTGGTTACTTGAGTGTGTGACATTACTTGACTGTTGAGTGACTGGTTTGCATGATCCTGAACAAACAGCAAGTGGTTACCAATGCTACAATTGTCCTGAATTTAGATTCTAGATATCACTGCAGAATAAAATGTGTGTGCTAGTAATATTAGTAGGAAGCGCTTCACATATTTAGTTGACTCAAGAAAAACCTTTGAACTGGATGCCATGGAAGTCAATCCACTCTCTGTTCGATTTGCAACATTAATTTGCACTGAGATTCTGGTCTGTGACAAATCCACACCTGACGATTGCAGCGCTTGTGTCAGAGTATCCAGTACCCTGTTTAATACCAAAACCACTCTCAGTAACAGCACACACAATGTCTTTCCATTCCACAATTAATCATAAAACAATTTCTGTCAAATACCACATGAAACAAATACTAAATAGAAATTTAAAAACGTGAGGAGACCACATGAGAAAGGATTTCAAAACGTCTATGGAACAAAATCATGAAACTATTTGTGGATTCTCACCCCTGAGAGTACGAATTTGAGGTCCTAACTCTACCACTTTTATCCTCCTTGATACTCGGTGCATGGTTTAACACAGAACTCACAGTTGTATGTCCACCTTGCCATGATTCAGGTAGAGGTTGTGGTAGTCGATCTACATCACCCTCATCAGAAACAGATTCATGCAAAGCCTGCGAAGGCACACCACGCCTCCCAATAGAGTCAAGCATAGTTATTTGTTGCGCATTAGGAGGAACTGATTGAGTGGCTGAGCCAGGGAAGTGATCCAGTGTTTTATAAACCATAGCAGAGCCCATGTCAGATTCCAATGAGTTTTGTGGATTGGGGGGCATGGAAGGGGAAACAACATTATTCTGAAGATCAGAACCATTCTTTACAACTTGAGTATGATCTGCAAAACTTTCTGTAGGTGCATGTTGATTTCTCTGTTGCAAACAAATGGGAAGGCATCAACAAGATCCTCTTGAAAGGACTCTTACAAATTCTTAATCAGTATGCCCAGTAATCAAAGTAGTTGGTCGACCACAAAAATTTATGACTTCAAAAAAGAGAGAGCACATGCATTATCTAACTTTATATTTTTTTTTCTTAATACAACAAAAAGAGCATATTTTAACTTTGTCAAAAGGTCTATAAGCTAAATAAATTTCACTCATGATTGACATAGTTCAAAAGTAAACCATCTGGAATTATTAACTGGACTCACATGATGAATTTGATGACTGTAGGTATCTAGCAGAGATACCGTGCAAAAAAAAAAAAGAGAACTTCGCATGAATGTGTTCCATATATCAAACCAGTAGCTCTAACGGGATGCACAAACTCTAGCCCCTCATGAGGACCTGAACTTTCATCAGTCTTATCACACATCCAAGCACAAAATCAAGTATAGGTGCAAAAGAGTGCCCCACAAACAACACACCCAGAAAAGATGAAATTTTTGTTTAACAAATGACATCAAATCAAGACAAGCTGAATACCAAAATAAAAGAAAAAGAATATGTAGTCAAAAGCATATTGTATTGGTTTAATCACAACTCAAATAAGCATAAGTGTCAAAATTAACATTCCATGCTCTTACTATGGAAAATTTTTAATACAATTAAAGCAGTTCTCTCGTACTAGAATTAAAAAAATTTGAGAGTCAAAGTAGCACACTTCTTGAACAAAAGTTCTGAACTTACATTTTACCTTAACCGTCAGAAAGTTTACCATGAGAATTTTGAATTTTCTGACAAATATCCGGTTAGTTAATAGTTTGTTCCACTTGCTTTCAGTATGCCATTCAAGACATCTACCGAACACATCTACTCCCACGTAACTATATCGTGCAGCTAAAAAAAAAATGCTTATGCCCGTTCATATAACATGTCAAGCATTAGAATTTTACCCATGGAAGTAACTTTGTTGGCTCTGCACTCCAACCTTGGTAAGATCCCTCATACATATTTAACTTCTCCTGTAAGAACTGAACGTACTCGATAAGCTGCATACAAAGAAACACATTCCATGAATCAATACAATAAAATTCCTATCATACATAAGAACTATAGAGACAGATAGTGACCTCCAATAAGAACGAAGCCTTATCTCTCTTCTGATCATTTTGAGGTATGAGGTCTCTAAGTATCTGAAATCTGCAATTCAAAAAATGTATTAAAAAATTCAAAATTTCCAGGCCAATAAGAACCATAACACCACGTTATGCCATTTCAAGTGAGAGATTGATTGAGTGGGATGGGTACCATCATCTCAAAATAAAATTAAAAAAAAAAAAAAAACTAAAAATCATAAAGTATGGTCTTTGGTCCTTTGTCAATGTTACAACTTCCATAGGTATCACACAGAAAAAGTTCATAGATGAACTTGGCAACCCTCTTTGTCATTTTTCCTACAAATATTTCCTTTTTTTAATAATTAAAAAAAAAAAAAAAGAAGAAAGTAAAGACAAAAGAACAACAGGGCTAAAAACAAGTATAAGGGCTTTACCTCTCATTAATTTTGCTCCTTCTACGCTGCTCAGTTTCAGAATGCTTGGACCTATTCTTTTCCCTGCTCTTCCCATCTACCTTCACTGCAAAAATTCCCATAATAAATTTACACCTTAATTTAAATCTTAGACTAAACGTTAAAAATGAATGATACCCAATTAAGCTACGAGTCCAAGTTTCAACTTTTTTCTCCAAAATTCACACAAATACCTTTGTGGGTCACTTCTTCATCGTCTTCAAATTCTTCTTGGTGACCCCTTGACGAGTCCACCATCTCCACTACTCACTTCCAACACCCTGAAAAAAAAATTTAAAAAAAAAAAAAAAACCCGTGAGACCAAATCCAAAAAGAGTAAAATTCAGCGAAAATTCTGAGCAAGAGAGAGTGAACTCGGACAAGTGAGAGTGGCAGCTCCGATGAGAATGCGGGGCCACCGACGATAGAGGGTTCGAATAGCTCCGGCGGTTATAGAGAGAGAAAGAGAGAGAGAGAGTGTGTGTTATATAAATTTTGACGGGGGTGCTGTTAAATTGTACAGTTGGAGAGAGATGGAGCCCTAGTTGATGAGTTCCATTTCTGTACTCTATTACTTCCCAAAACTGGTTTATGGCTTCTTCACTTTTCTTTTCTTTTTTTTTTTTTCTTTAATCTTTTTTTTTTTTTTTTTGAAAGATAATCTTATTTATTGATATCAAAGGAAACCAATTTTTTTATTTATTTAATTATATCTTTTTTATAATAATTGACGATTATTTAACTTCAGTAGTGGTGGATGCTAACTTGCGCACCTATAGTTATATCAACTATTCTGCGCATCCGCATTTGGTTTAACCAACACGTGACGTATAATGGTTTGGTGCACAGTGGTGTGGTGTGGTTTGGTTTGGGTTGGGTGTTACAGTTCTGAAATCAACCACGCTTGTTTGGGCCTTCAGTTCTTGTTGGGCTCGGGCTTGAGTCGGCCCATTTTTATTCTTAAAAGACAATTTTTCTATTTTTCATTAGGTTTCTAACACTTATACCTACAAAAAGAATTACAAAAATACGGAAGTTAAGATTTTTTTCAATTTTTGTACGGTTTTAATTAGGAAAATATCACTTTTGAAAAAATATTTAGAAAATTACTATTTTTAAAATAATTACTGATTACCAGTTTCTGGAAATTGATTACTAGAAACTGGTTACCAGTTATAAATATCTTCGATTACTAGTTACTAGTTTCTGGAAACTGGTTACTAGAAATTAGTTACTAATTTAAAAAATGGTATTTTTATAAATATTTTTTAAAAAACGGTAATTTTTCTAATAAAAACCGTACCGCGCCGTGAAAAATACAAAAGCACCGTATTTTTCCAAATTTTTTTTCAGAAATACAGTACATTTTCTAATTTCCCCTTTTTCATTTTGTTTTGGAATTCAATGGTTAAATTATTGTTCTTGTCTGTTAGTCTTAGATATACACGTTATTTGGTAATGAAAAGTATTTGAACAATGAATGATGCCTTTAATCGACTGTAAAGTCACAATATATAAATAAGGATTGTTCCTAACAGAAGAGTGAGTCAAACAAAAGATGTTTCGATCGACAGTGTCAACGTTGTGACATTGGTTCCTTAGATCATGTGATGATTGTGGTGTCCCAAATAACTCTTAACATCATTTACAAAGATGATTGCATAACAAACTCGTTACTGTGAAAAGCTCTAGGATGTAGAGAGTGAGTCCTGCCAGACCCTTTAACCGCTTCTGACAAGTTTACCAAACGTGAACTATGGCACCAAAAATAAATACTATCCATGAAGAAGGTGGTGAATTTACTAACAAGAAGAATAATTTATTTATAAACCATGGGATCAAGCAACAACGTTATTGTTTCTCTTCCTTGACAATGAGTTACAAAAATCTGAAGCAGAGTCAAACAGCCAAGGATAACTGGACTATCTCCTAGACCAAAAAGGAACTTAACCTAAGGCTCTTCAGGGGGGTTAAAAATGTTAGTTACATCAAGTGGGTTACAGTTGGGGGATTAAATTGTTATACTTACAAAGGACTAGTACCCTTTTTCTTAATCTACTGCTAACTTTTAATGCATTCAATAACTTAGCTGCTGAGCAAGGCATTTGTGTTTGAGCCATTGTGTTCTTGAAACACAAACTAGCTTATCCTTGTTGAAACTGACGCCAAGAGTTATTTTCCGGTTTATCTTGGAATATGGCATAAGATTACTATGTAAATGATGCCTTGTGAAAAATCATAGATTGATAATGGAACTCGTTTAGTATCTTTGTCATCTTTCTCCACCCTCCTCTTCTTGATCCTCCAGATGAGCTTCTTCTTTGTTGTTTAATTCTCCGGCTCCACCACCTTCATGGTCTCCACTGTCCTGGTCGAAAAACAATCCAGATGATATGGAATCATCTTCGTCGAAATCCTCTTCGTTTTCCTTATCTCTTGAATGCAAAGTCGATTCGTTGTCCATCCAAACAGGACATCGATGAACAACACCAAGGGCAGCCAAGACTTGTGAGGTAGTGGTAGGACTTGAAGCTTGAGTAGTTGTTTTTACAGCAGCATCGTGCCTCAAGCAAGAACACTCAGGGACAGGATGAGAGATGAAAGATTTTGACTTTGATGCTCTGGATGCTTCTAGTAATCCATCAACCAATGTCTTTCTCAAATGCTTGCGTGCCGAGGTCAACCAAGTATGGTTTGCGTGATACAGATGCTCCCGAACTTCTTCTAAAAGCTTAACGACTTCTCTTCTGTGTTTTGTACAGAGAAAAAAACAGAATAGAAACGAGTTAAAAAGGAGAAGCAGATAATCAACCATCATGAGTTTTAACAAACATAAAATTGGTTTATCTCTGTTAGAGATGGCTTTGCAAGATTTCTACCACGTTCTAGTTCTCTTTCATATGTTGCAGTACATTGTCACAGATATTAGGGGGGTAAAACTAAAAAAATTATCACTAGCAAAAGAAAACTATTAGCTTAACTTATGATACAGTGAGAATTCAAGACCAAAATGTTGCATAGAATTTAAAAGATCAATGTGGTGCAAGTCTGTGAGCTGAAAAACAAAATCAATTAAAACAAGAACATCCATGTATTAACATTCAAGAACAGAAACACTCAAGAGTAGGAAATTACCTGTCTGGTCGGTATGTTTTTGATGCTGCTGATTGATAAAGTCGGTGACCCATCACCAAGCTCGCAAAATTTGGATGGCCCTTACCATCATGATCGAATCCTGGGACGAATACATCAGCTTCAACACATATTACATAATCAATGGCTTCCCATAGTAATTTATGAGCATTGGTCCTCAATTCTATAACTGTACTCTCAGGCTCATTGTCACTCTCAGCCACCCAACCCCACCAACCTTCAATGTTATAGGATTTTGGTCGGGCTGGAGGTGGTGGAAGTGGCCGAGGACGTGGGCCTGCAGTTTTCCATGCCTCAATCTTCATCTCTTCCTCTATTGATGGGGGAGTTTTCTGATAACTATCTACAAGGTTGGCCTCCCAGCCATAAATCCTGCTGAGCTCCCAAGGAGTGCTGAGAGAAGTCCTATCTACAACATTCTCGAACATTCCACGGAGGGGTATTAATGTCCTTTGTCCACCAAAGACTTCTCCCCCAGAAATGTATATGATAGTGTCCCATGAGTATCCATATGCACGAAGAAGAATACCAACCTGTAGCCATCCAAGAGAATTAGATTGAAGGCTCAGTTAGTTCTCCCCCAAGAAATTACTCCTTCAAAGACATCTATTCTAGCTAAGAAAGCTTGTTGATTGAGTAGTTGATACCTCAGGGATTATACTGTTAGACAGTAAGAACTTCCAGGATATAATGTTGTGGATTAGTTAACATCTTTCCCAATCATGGGGTTTAATTATAATTAATGTCATCTACCTATAGTTTTTTCTGTTAAACAATAATTACATCTAACACCAACACTCAAATCGTACACGTTTGACTACATATCAATTTCTATATAATATTCCCAACTTAAAGAAGACCTTAGTCATAGAAGTAGAAAGTTAGACAGGCATTCCAACCACTTTTGCTGCAGAACCGCAACACCAGATTTTAATGTACATTTATGCTTACCTCTTCTGGCATTAATGGGCAAGAACCGTTAAGACGTCTGTTGGCTGAATTCACTGAAAGCTTCTCCTTAATGATTCCACGCTTTATCATCCAAGCTCTTTTGTGCTGAATGAGTTCAGTGTGCACATCCTAAGAAAAATTTCAACACACAAGAAGGAAATCAAACATGGAGAGAAGTTCCAAGGCTTTAATCAAACATGAACTTGGGATTGAAGCACATACCTGGAAGAGTTCAGCACAACCAAAATATGCTAAAGCATCTCTAGTCATCCCAGGGTCAAATGCAATAAATGGCAGTCCAGGAGCCCGTAACCTTTTTAAAATTATATCATACTAAGTGAAAATCCATGAGAACAACAAAAAAGTGAGAGTTAATGATGAGTAGTCAAATGACCTGTTTAATATTTTGGTGGCAATTTCCTGGACTTCCTGCCGAAACTGAAGGGCATGAAAAGCGACCCTGCATCTCAGCCTCTGATACTCTTCAAGATCAGGTGGAAGGATAGCCTGGAACCAAACCAAGAAAAATATAAAACACTTGGGAAAGAGACTATTTATGAAAAATATTAGCTTTTCATGACATGCAACTCTAAAAACATTAAAAAATGAAATGTAACTCGAACATATCTATTAAAAAAAATAACAGTAATAATGTGTAGTTAAAATTAAACAATTTGAAATGTAACTCTAAATAATCATATGAAAGTAGGATGCAGCAGCAAGCCCTCTATGAGGAAGCCTCATAAGTTGTCTAGGAACATTTTCTTTGGTCATTGAGAACCAGTTCTACTAAAAAGATTTGAGATTTTTATTTGAGCATGAATCCTTAATTTGATCCATGTCTCATCATCATATATTTTTTTAAGAATAATTTCTATCACTTATTTGAGCATGAATCCTTAATTTGATCCATGTCTCATTATCATATATTTTTTTAAGAATAATTTCTATCACAACACACTACATATAGAGCATTCAATTTAAGCATCCAATGAAAACATAACAGCATTCTTTTCATTTATCCAGCAAAGTAAAATTCGTTTCAAAATGTTTGACCAGAAAAGAAACCTAATAAATTATGGGACCAACCGGCCACTATAAAAGCAGAAGAGTAGTCATTACCTGCAAGCATCCACCTTCAGATATAACTAGTTCAACCACTAGGTGCCTCTTCAGGATTGGGAGAACACGGTGCTGATAATAATATGGTGAAGCAGCAAAAGGAACTTTGAAAACCGGAATGTTCTTTTTTCTCCTTTCTCCTTTAAGATGTTTAGGAAGGGTCTTGACAACTATGACATCTTTTGCTAATGCTGCCATGAACTGGTCCTCATTGTAGAGGTAGGCAAAGCTCTTGAACTGAGAACTTCACAAAAGCATAGGATACGATAAATTGACAACGAACAACACTAAATAAAGTTAAATTCGTATTAATTTTCCAAAGTAAATCAACCTGATTCCTTTACTACTCGTGGTTGATTGAAGCTCAGGAATTACCAAGGTAGCATTAAGAAATCGGGCAACAACTACTACATCAGATATCTGTTCAAAGAAAAATGGTGTGGCACTATTAGTAATTCATAAAAGCAGTGAACGAAAAAACCATAAGCAATTTAAAAAAGATGGTCTCACCGAATTCCTGATCTCATGGAAACCCCCTTGTATCCTGACAAAGATAAATCCATTTGTGTGTGAAGTTGGATCTGTTGTACATACAAGACATTTCATTTAGAAAGCATCTTAAAGAATGTGGACGAACATTGCTCTTTACATTCTAACAAACCCAAAAACTCCCAGGATTCAATGGAGTTAGTGTTGCGAACTTCAAATTCAATCAGAAATAATTCTATAAGTTGTTTATCTTATCTTACACTTTAGAATTAAATACGTATTACCTGTCTATACTGTTAATTTCCCACACTGTTAATTTCCCACAAAGTGAAGCTTATAGATTTCATCCATATTGAACTTATTTGGTTAAAACGGGTTAGTACAATCATAAACCTCGTTGAAGGGTCAAATTCCCCAAAATTATTTACCGAATAAGAAAGACAATTCTCCCATGAGGGCATAGTTCAATTTAACTCATATCACAAGCTGTTAACTTCAACTTTTTGGGCAGCATTGCTTTTAGAGTGTAATAACGTAACCAAGAATTTTCAAGCACAAGCCTCCGAGAATCATTAATTGAACTGATACAGAATTCACTAGCAAGTAGCAAGAAACACGTGAGATCTAACCAGCATAGTATCTTCTGGGATTAGCATCAGGGTGCAAAGATTCAAGCCGCCTTACTGGTCCCCATAGCCTTTTATACAATCGACTCTGCGCCACACATTGAAAAGCAAAAGAATTTTATAAAAAAAAAAAAAAAAAAAAAAAACAAAAACAAAAAAACAAAAAAAGGTTCTAAAGGGATACTTGAGTGTAAACCCAATACTGAATAGTATGCTATGATCCACGTACGACAGAATTCAATTTCTTAGGATCGAAAAAATCCATACTTTAGTCAAAACCCAGATGGCTAAATGTAAAACCCCAAATTTCTCCATTCTTAGAGCAAAAACAAATCTTGCCCACATAATATATCAACATGGTGATGAAAACCCAGAAACCAAAAACGTCAGTGAAGTGACCAAAGCAGTAGAAAAGACACAAACTTTAGCATATGGACTCTGTCAAAGCATATTTAAAAATGGAGAAAATGTATATATAAAGGAAGGCTTGAAAATTTGGAAAAAAAAAAAATGAGATCTTTCATGGGAGAAGATGGGACTTACGGTTTTGGAGAAGTCTTCACCAATGGATCGTCTAGAGAAGATTGTGATTGTGGACTGGTATTCTGAAATACCCCCATCTGTGAATCTAGCTAGTAAGAAGTGAACAAAGAGAGAAATGGCTGAGAGAACTAGCCCAACTAGACCAACCCATTTCATTCTAGACTTAAACACCATCTTTGTTCCTTCTCCTTTCATCAAGACCAAATAAGTAGAAAACAACCCAACCCTTCTCTCTCTCTCTCTCTCTCTCTCTATATATATATATATATGTATATCAGCTCTCTTTATAAGCAATTCTCTCTCTCTAAAACTTTCTCTCTCTCCAATGGGGCTGATGAGAGGGAAACAGGGGACAGAGAAGAGTAGAGACCAGTGAGAGGGAGCAGAAGAAAGAGATTTTTTTCTAAAGGAGAAAAAACAGAAACAAAGACAGAGGGAAAGAGTGGCACGTGCCAGGACATGTCTTTGTATGCGAGTGTGTTTAAAGATGGGATCCTCAGACATGTTACCTAAAACCTTATGCTATGACTATTCTCTCTTCACAAGTTTTGCCTGATTGACCCACTCTCTAGTTGGCGCGTGGCATGCACCGCCCAGTGAAATGCCAACAGAATGGATTACAGCGTTAGCTATATTGCTTAGCTGGCCTTTTTCCTTGTTCGGTAGTTATTGTTGGTCGTAACTGGTGAGCACTGAAAGAAATGGGGTCACGTGAATCTGGACCTTTGGCACGTGAGGAAAGCTTTTGTGTGGTTGTTAATGGTGCGTTTCAATTTTGATGGTGTTTTAATAGGAAAATCTGACGGAGATAAGGAGGGAGAAGTGAAAAGGGCAAGTTTATTATTATTATTATTATCAAAAAAAGAATAGGGCAAGTGGGGTTATTTTATTAGGACAAAGAAAAGGTCAACTTTTTATTTTAAAGCAATTAAAAATGAGAACTTATAAAAAAAATAAATAAAGAAGAAATGGAAAAGGCAACTTTTGATTTTCAAGGAGAATTATAAAGGACTTTTGATAAGAATTGGAAAATAGAGGTTGAGTTAATTTTAGGGCCCTTGGGGGTAAAAAAGATGCTTACTGGTTTTGAATGGGGCGGACTTAAATGAAAGAAAGTTGATGAAGATTTTTGCTGAGAAGAAAAAGAAGTTAATTGTGTGTGTATGTAGGTTCACCAGAGATTTATTTGACTTTGAATGTGAATAAGGAGACACTGTTTGGACTTTGGGGTGTAAACTTGGTTGCAGAAAACCAACTACTCAGATGGCCTATCATTAATCTTTCTATCTTACTAAAAGCAAACAATAAATAAAAAAATAAAAATAATGCAAAAGATCAAGATTCAAGAACACATTGTTGAATGTATTGGCTGTGGAGCACTGTAAATAAAGAATAATGCTTTAGGTACCAATTTTTGTACCAAAATTTTAATACCAACACATGTGGTATGTGATTTGTCACCACTTAATTGGTGATAATATTTATTTAATTTGTGGTAAATATTAATACACTAATTAGATGATGACAACTTACATGCTATATGTGTTGGTACAAAAAATTTAGTACAAAAGTCGGGACATGTAGTGTTATCCATAAATAAATGCTTTCTGCTTTGTATACAAGTAGAGGCTTAATGCCTTAACCAAAAGAAAACAGACACGAAATTTTTGAAATAATGGAATTCATTTGTTTGCTTTGAGAAAATTTTTAATTAAATTTACGAATTGAAGTCACATTTATAATATATAATGGGAATAAAAATAAGGATAGTATTTGATTTTTTTTATCCATTTATATGTTTAATCACACATTTAAGAAATAAATTTTTAGAAGAGTAATGCTAAATTTTTAATACCAACACATGTGGCATATGTGTTGTTACTATTTAATTGAGAAATGTGACTAATCTATTTGTGGTAAATTCTAATATAAATAGTGACAATTCACTTGTTATATGTCTTGATACAAAATTTTTTATAAATTATATCCTTTTGGAAAATCTTTCGCAAATTATTATAATTTAGAACAGATAATAAATTTTTGATCCCTTCTCATTTATTTCCAAAATCTAATATATTATCTTTATTTTTATTATAGATTAGTAAACGTGTCCAAAAATTGAGAAAATACTAAAATGCACACTAATATACTTGTGGTCTACATGTAAATTTAGTAGTTGATCTCGCACATAATGAGTATCAAATCCGCATAATTTGTAAACTTACTAGTCATATGTGTTGGTACAAATATTTTGATAAAATAGTTAAGATATCTAGTATTATTTTTTTGGAAAATCTTTGGCAAGTTAATATAATTTAGAATAGAAAACTCTCTTCTCATTTATTTCCAGAATCCATCACATTACCTTTCTTTTTATTATATATTAGTAAACGTGTCCAAAAATGGAGAAAATGCTAAAGTACACACTAACATGCTTGTGGTCTACATGTAAATTTAGTTTAGTAGTTAATCTCACACATAATAAGCACCAATTCCTCCCAACATTGTTCATATCACGACAATTTTATCTTTTGGAATAACCGTCACATCTTTTCTCGGGGCACTCCATATCCGAATCTAATGTTATTCTCCTCTTTTGTGTCTCCCTTTTATGATTTCAATGTGGAAATGCAGGTTAAAGAGTCAGAGACAATTCTTCTCGAGGCACCAAAATGCTCCTATTAATCAATAATCGACCCTTTCATTGCAATTCCTGAATTATTCAAGGGCGCGTCTACAGTAGGGGCGCTTCTATGTAGGGCCCTGTCTATTCACCGTTGGATAGAAATCTCTATATAAATAGATTCTCCACAGATTCCCGTTATTCCCCATAAATTCCCATCCAACGATAATTAAGACATGACCCTACGTAGGGACGCCCCTACCGTAGCCATTCCCATTATTTAAAGCCCAACAATAACGATTAATGATATGACGATTAATGATATAGGCATGGTATATTGGTATGCCCATTATTTAAAGCCCAACAATAACGATTAATGATATGGGCATGGTATATTGGTATGATTGGTTGGGACGAAAATCAGAAGGAAAACTATATGAGAATTAGTGGATAATTAATTTATAAGACGTGTGTTTCTTTATGTGCGAATTGTCCCCCTATTTTTTTTTAAGGAAATAACAAATGTGCTATTAATAAAAGTGAAACATACACAATAATATACCAAATTGGAGAAAGAGCTAAGAAGTAAAATGGGCTAAAGATAAGATGTAACCATTTGAGTCACTTTATATATATTTCCCAATTTTGGAAAGATTATGAAGCGAAAAATAATAGAATGTGGATTTTTTAAAATCATCTAGTAATATAAATTTATTTCTTTTTTTTTTTTGACTTGGGGGAGCACTGATTCGAACCCTGCGACCACAGCTAGTCAAATTCATAAAAGGCTGATTATGGAAAAAAGAGTAACTAAGGGCCATAAGGCAATACCTCAAAAAAAATAAAAATAAAAAAGAAGGGCCATAAGGCAAATAACTCAATTCTGTTTATTTTCTCACGTGCTACCAAAAATAATGCATCCATTTTTATATTTAAAAAAGGGAAAACATTCAAGTTCAAATAGAACATCTCCAATGGGAGTGCTAAAACTCATTCCAATACTAAATTTTAGCATTCCATCAAAATAGGTGTCTTCAATGGTATGTCAAATACAACATATTTTTTAGTACCTACTTTCTTGTATTATATATAATACAATGTATAACACATGCTAAAATTTACAATATTGTCATTATTAATATGTATTTAAGTTTGCAATTTTATCATTAGTATATTTTAGATTTTATAATATTGTCATTATAGCATTTATTGATTTTATAATGTGGTCACTATTTACAATGTGGCCAATTTAATTTTAGTATATATGAATTTTACAATATTATTATTGTATTAAATTGAAAATTTGTATAAACTTTACAATGTGACTAATTTAATACATGTATACTCTTTTCTTATTTATTTTTTTCATTAAATTTTACTCATAATATTACTCTTCCTAAATTCTATAAATTAGAGCTCCCACCACTTCTTTTTCTACTTGCATTTCCACAAATCAAAAATAAAAAATGGATGAATCATGAGTTAGGAGGAAAGCATAGATATAATAGTCAAGATCAATTTGCAAAGCATTGTTGAGCATTAGTCAATATCCAATAATCGGTCACTTGAAGTCCCCTTCTAAGATCACACTTAACAAACTACTCATTTTTTTTTAGTGATTGTATTGTCTATTTTGCTCATTAAATTAAAAATAAAATAAAATAATATGAGTTATTGTATTGTTAGAAAAAGTAAGTCGAGCTTTTATCATTAGTAATTAGATGGTATAATAATAAGAATTAATAGTAGAAAAAAGAAGAATTGTAAATAAAAATAGTATTCATATACAAAATAACATTTTTTTAACATATACCAATTGGAGCAAATTTTAAAAAGTGTGTACTAAATTTAGCTAGTCATTTTAAATATAATATTGGCACACTATTTTTTAGCATTTTAATTGGAGATGGTCTTAAGATATGGCTAAGACCATATCAAATGCATATGCCTATGCCAATGTTAGTTCTAAATTTGATACAAAAAGTAGGAAAATGTTAGATTTGACACATTATTTGAATTTTTACTTCATTACAAGATGTTATTTCATCTTTTTACTTTTTATTATTTAATAATCAATAAATTAAAAAGAGTGTTGGTTATTCAACAGTAATATTTGATTGAGCATTTATAAAGACTGAATTTTAATAATTTAAAATTCTAATTAAAATAATATCATAATAATAAAATATCTAAGTTTGCCATCTACTATACTTGGTGCCAAACCAAAAAAAGGGATTGAATTGGATAATTATTTTTGTACTTAAAGCTCGTAAAATTCTCTTTTTGTCCTGTCTTTTGACGGAAAGTAGCATGACATTTCATTCGCTCTAAAAATTAACGAAAGAAAAAATGAAATATAATAAAAGCTAACCCTTCCTTTCTTCTTTCCTTGTAAAACCAAATGAGAATAAGACCAACCAACTATAACTTCACCATCTGATCATATTAAATAACTTTGATAAAAATTGGGGATAATCTCATTTTTATGCCTTGTATTTTGACACTTTATTCAGTTTGTACTTTATGTTTTGATTATTATCAATATTGACTCTAAGATTTAATATTTGTTATAAATTTTATACCTTGACACTAATCTAGAGCAGTTAATTTAACAAGATGATTTAATAAACTTAATATCGGATCAGTTTTTATATGATTTATTTTAATTCTTTAAAGGACATATTGGTAAATTAATTGTTCTAAATTTGAGTCATGATAAAAATTTGTAGCATATTCAAATCTAAAAGTTACTATTGATAATAACTAAAGTATATTTTGACCAAAGTATCATAATACAATGTATAAAAGTGATATTATCCCTAAAAAGTACTATTTTTTAGTTTATGGATAAATGATAAGAGTGTTCCTAGGCCAGCTTGGGAGTTCTTCTGGTATTTTCTGAACCACCAATACTACATTAGTATATTTTTTAGGATCTTTGTCAAATGGGCTTCAAAATATAATTTGTATTTCGTCTTTTATGTTAAAAAATAAACGAGTTTCAAAATATAATTTGACGCTAGGTTTTAGAAGTTTAGTCTTTTGGGTTAAAACTTAAACGAGCTTCGAAATATAATTTGGCATTAGGTTTTAGAAGTTTCGTCTTTTGGGTTAAAACTTAAACGAGTTTTGAGTATTGAGATTTTGTTTATATTATCATTATATATTTACAAGAAAAGTTGATTTGCCAATGCTATTTAGAAAAAAAAAATTAAATAAATTCATATAAAAATTTCATTAGGAGGATTGCGGATTTCTAGAATTGTTATTTTGGAACCTAAAAGTAAGGCTGAAGACTTAGCAGAATGTGAAGTTAGGGAACCTACTAGCTTGTATATCCAAGGCAGAGGACCGGCTTATTCAAATAAACCGATTGGGAGGACATAAATTTAAGAGTTAATTACATTTTTATATCTTACATTTTAACTATTTGTTTAATATACATAGTATATTTTGATTATTATTAACATTGACATCTAAATTTAAAATTTGTAATAAATTTATACATCTATTTGTCAAACACCCATTTTGACAATTAGTTTTACGAAAATACCATTTTAAACTTCAAAGATATATATTTTAATATTTAAGTTAAATTTAAAACTAATTAAAATTAGTAACTAAAAGAACAAACATTAAAAATTGATTTAAAATATATAAAATTATATGAATATTAAATATTATTTGTTAGTATATTTATCATATTTAAATAAGTTTTAATTTTGAATTTCTTTTAAAATATATATGTTTAGATTTTAGCTCACAAAGACTAGCTTAGTGAGTAGGTGGCGTGGGCTCTGGGTATTAAGTTGAGAGTTCAATTACCAAGGTGCATGAGTTATTTTCTTTTCTTTATAATAAGTGAAGGTCATTAGTTAAGCCCCACTTTTTTAAAATATATTTATATTATATATATATTTAGACTTTAAAGGATATTTTGGTAAATATAATAATCAAAAGAGTAGCTATATTAACACTCTATGCTGAAATAAAGACATCCCTTATTAAATATATTTTTGATAAAAAATATAGTTGGAAAAATAAATTACCATTATAGACAATTTAATGTCTACATCCCCCACCAAAATATTTTGAAGCAATGTTTTTACCAGAGTTCATTGTTATCTCACTTAAAATACATCATCTCAAATCCCAAAATAGCCAAATCCCAAAATAACACTAACAACCTAAAGAGAAGCGAGGGAAGCATATATCAAATAAATTACAACTTATTTTAGAAGTGGCATCTGCATCACTGTAAATTGCTTTACATATTTGAAAAAAACTTAAAGCCAAGACATAAAAGAATCTGATAGATGTAAGAACTAATACTTGCTCTTGGCATTGATTTAAATTGAAAATATTGTGAAAATTGGATTGGAAATATGTGTATATATCCATATATATGTAAACATATTTTGCTGGTATATCGATGATCATGAATAGTCGAATGACAAATTTGACGCAACTGAGGGGGTGTATAAGGGTTGTTTAGGAAATTTGAACAAATTTGGTAAGAAAAGTATATCTCAGAAGAAAAAAAAAATTAAGAAAAAACTGATTAGAGTGCCCTCATGCATTATTGGAGTGTAAACATAATCACCCTAGTCAAAATTGGTGTTTAGCCTTGAAAGAGTAAAATTTGTTACATGTTCTAAATTAGAAGATCAATATTCATAATAACTAAAATATAAGGTATAAATTGAACAAACATTCAAAATGTAAAATATAAAAATATAATTAACCCTAATTTTAAAAACTCAATCCAAGTCAATGCGTATAGGCACAAGCCTACCTGTCCAACCTATTCACTCGAACAAGCTAGTTCCTTTGGATATTATGAAGAATATTTATATACATATATAAAACATACATAAAAAGTTTTTTTTTGAATAATACATAAATAGTTATTAGTTTACAACGATTGTACTAAACATTTCATTCCAGAACAAGAGGTGGAAAACTGGAAATGAAAGAACTCTACTTTGTAAACTAGAGGAGGGTACGGAGGAGAATGATAAAGGGAGCGAGGAGGATAAAGCGTCTCCAAGTTCAGATAAAAGATCCTGACCTTGCGAAGAAACATGTATCAAATGCTTCGAAACTCTCAAAGTTTTCGAAAAGCATTAGCATTGGTGGGAAAAGCTGGCGACATGAGGGTGCCAATGCCATGCAAAAGTCTGGCTATTTGGTTGGTACATCGTCTCAGAACAAGAGTGTAAATGAGCAGCTTCCTGCAAGTAGTAGTAGTTTTGTGAAGCTAGCAGATTTGAATGAAAAAGATTGGACGCAGTTTCTTGAGACCTTTCAGGGACTGCTAGCCCCGGCCTTTGCTAATTGAAAAACGGGGAGTTTTGGTCAGTACTGGTGCGCATTTGAAGAGAATAATTTTTTTTTTTATATTATTGACACTGAAAGAGATACAATTTATAGGTCTAAAACAAATCTCCTAATTAATAACAAAATATCTCCTAATTAATTACAAATATATATTTGTAATATTTTGTAATTAATTCTAATTGATACAAAATAATTCAACACTTCCCCTCAAGTTGGTGCGTAGATATCTATCATGCCCAACTTGTCAACAAATTTTGAAAGTGTGCGATTTGAGACTGCTTTGGTGAGAATATCTGCCAATTGTTCTTCTGATCGAATTTCTGGTAATTCTAGGCTTCTTTCCTCCAATTTCTCTTTGATAAAAAAACGATCAATCTCGATATGCTTTGTTCGATCATGATGAACTGGATTATGGGCCATATCACGAGCAGACTTGTTATCACAGTATAATTGGATTGGTTTATTTGATAAATAACCCAAATCCTGAAAGAGAAGATTTAGCCACAATCCTTCACAAACTTCAAGTGCCATTCCCCTAAGTTCTGCTTCACCACTTGAGCGAGCAACGACACTTTGTTTCTTGCTTCTCCAAGTAACGAGATTGCCACCTACAAAGGAAAAATATCCTGAAGTTGATCGCATGTCAGTTTTATCTCCAGCCCAGTCTGCATCAGTGTATACCTCAATGGTTTGTTCCTTTGTTTTCCTAGAGAAAAGAATTCCTTTTCCTAGAGCTGATTTCAAGTATCTCAAAATTTGCATGACTGCATTCATATGCTGCTCACCTGGATTATGCATAAATTGGCTGACGATGCTCAAAGCATATGCAAAATCTGGTCTTGTGTGTGCTAAGTACATCAATCTGCCAATAAGTCTTTGGTATCTACCTTTGTCAGCTGGGACTTGATTAGCTTCAATACGTATTTTTAATCCTTCCTCAATTGGTGTATTTACTGGTTGACATGCTGACATCCCAGTTTCTTCCAAAAGATCCAAAGCATATTTCCTTTGAGATAAGAAGATTCCCTTACCAGATCGAGACACTTCTATCCCAAGAAAATATTTTAACGGGCCTAGGTCTTTCATTTTGAATTCTCTGGACAAGTACTCTTGTAAGGCCTTTCTTTGTTCTGGATCATTTCCCGTGACAATCATATCATCTACATAAACAATAAGTGTGGTAACCTTTCCTTGTTGTTTCTTCAAGTATGGTCAGAGTTGCTCTGTGTGTAAGCAACTACTTTCATGGCACATGTAAATCTTCCAAATCACGCTCTTAGGGATTATTTTAACCCATACAGTGATTTTCGCAATTTTCATACCTGCTGCCCTTGTTTCTCTTCTATCTTGCAGCTTGGTGGCAGTTCCATGTAAACTTCTTCAGACAATTCTCCGTATAAAAATGTATTTTTCACATCAAATTGTTGTAATGGCCAATCTAAGTTGGTAGCTAGAGACAACAAGACTCGCACTGTATTAATTTTGGCTACAGGTACAAAAGTCTCATTGTAATCAATCCCATATGTCTGAGTGTATTCTTTTGCCACTAGTCTAGCTTTGTATCGTTCGATTGTTCCATCGGCCTTGTATTTTACTGTGTAAATCCACCGGCATCCAACTGGTTTCTTTCCTGGCAATCTGTCAACAAGCTTCCAAATTTCATTTTTTTGTAAGGATTTCATTTCCTCATTCATAGCTACCTTCCATTTTGGGTCAATTAGGGCTTACTGCACATTGTTAGGAATAGATACAGTAGATAATTGATTTACAAATGACATGTTTGATTCTGACAAACGATGGTTAGACACATAATTATTCATGGGATATCTAACTTTACTAGATAGATCAGGCTCATATGTGGGTTTAGGTATACCTCTAGTGTGGCGATGTGGTAGTTGTTTTTTGGGGGGCTCAGAAATATCCTCAGCAAACGATTGGTTTGGTGTATCGTCGAGTAGTTCGAACTCTGGCAGATTTTGAGTTCTTTCTTCTGTCAACTGATTTGGTGTGTTGTCATCGGGTTTAATCTCAGGCACAGTTGGAGCTATCGCTTCTATCAATTGATGTTCATTTCCATTTTGATCCGAAGAAGTACCATTGTGATCCAATTTACCATCTTCATGTGCATTTTGTGCATAACTGGAATCCAAGTTTTTATAACTTATTTCCAATTTTTCCATATTCTGCTCGTCATACTCAGGGAGATCATAATCTAAGCACTGAATTTCATTAATATAATTCTCCCCCTGAAATTCAGGCATAGAGGAGAAATAGATGGTATCTTCATGGAAGACAACGTCCAAAGTGACAAACATACGTTTGGTTGGAGGATGGTAGCACCGGTGCCCTTTTTGATGAGAAGCATACCCTACAAAGACACATCACAATGCTCGAGGAGATAACTTATCACGTTGATGTTTATGGAGGTGTACAAATGCAACACATCCAAACACATGTGGTGGTAAGTTTGGGACGGTTAGGGCTAGCATTGCTTCTGTAAGTGTTTGAAAAGGTGTTTGAAACTTGATAGTGCTAGAAGACACTCGATTAATCAAATATGCTGCAGAGGCAAGTGCTTCTCCCCAGTATGTTAACGG
Source organism: Trema orientale (assembly GCA_002914845.1). Taxonomy (NCBI): domain Eukaryota; kingdom Viridiplantae; phylum Streptophyta; class Magnoliopsida; order Rosales; family Cannabaceae; genus Trema; species Trema orientale. The sequence goes on from JXTC01000202.1 coordinate 388,564, forward strand.
CATATGAGCTTCAATCATTGAGGCACGAACAACTTCCAATAAGTGGCGATTTTTCCGTTCAGCCACTCCATTTTGTTGTGGTGAATTAGAACACATAGTTTGATGTACGATTCCGTGTGCGGTCAAATATTATTGCAGGTCAGAACTTTGGTATTCGCCACCATTATCACTGCGAAGGACCCGAACCCGACTGTTATACTGAGTACGTATCAGGTTGTTGAATTTTTGAAATAATAGGTTGACATCCCCTTTAGATTTCATTAAACATACCTATGTCATTCTGGTACAATCATAAATAAACGTTACAAACCAACGTGATCCACTGAAAGTAGTGACTTTAGATGGACCCCAGACGTCAGTATGTAGGACCATAAAAGGTAGTGGACTTGGGTTTAATATTAATGGAAATGAAGTACGATAACTTTTAGCGAGTTCACAAACATCACATCGAAAACTAGAAGTATCTAATTTGGCAAATAAATGAGGGAATAACCTTTTTAAGTACCCAAAAGAAGCATGCCCTAGACGTCGGTGATGTAACCAAATTTCTGATCTCTTTTTCTCCCTCTCGGCATTATTTGCTGCCAATGCGTGATGCAGCTTCTGCAGACTATCTGGCACTAAGTCCAAATAATACAATTTCCTCGTCTAACACCGTTACCAATCGTTTGCTTTGTTCGGATGTCCTTAAACACATAAAACTCAGGCCGAAATATGACAACACAAGATAAGGTTGTGGTTATTTGAGAAACAGACAAAAGGTTATAAGTAAGTGAGGGAACAACTAATACAGAGTCAAGGTTCAAAGAATCACTTAGTGATAAAGATCCTTCCCCAATGACTGGGGTAGAGGTACCATTAGCAGTGGAAACAAATTTCTGTGAGGATATTCTAAGAGAAGAAAATTTTTTAGAATCAAACGTCATATGATTAGTAGCACCAGAATTAGGAGTGTCAATTCGTGTCGACGGGTCGGGTTCGTGTCGGGTTGAAGTCTAATATATACATAAATTATGTCAACCCGAACCCGACCCGTGACC
>JXTC01000202.1:398348-412136 GCA_002914845.1 Trema orientale
TAACAAGCTAGGCGGCTGGGGCACCTTCTGTGAATTGGAACATCAGGGTGACAGATTTATCGAATTGTTTGAGGTAAAATGCTATTCTAAGAAGAAAAGATGTCACCTTATGTTGTCATTGTTTTCTCTAATCAAAGAAAAAGAGAGCAGAGACAGGTCACAATACCCTTGGTTGTGAGAAAACTTTTCTTCAGAATAATGTACATTACATATATACATAGATATATACATATATATATATATATATATATACACATATATATATACACACGCATTTTAATATGTTCTGGTATATGCTTTTTCTGAGAAATTGGACTTGGATGACAAGATAACTGCTTTACCTGACCTAACTCGGGTCTAGTGTTCCAATAGCAACGGCTAATAATAAGATCAGGTATGGTAACCAACATAATTCTCAAGACTGAAATTCACAAGCAGGAAGGGATATAGTGAACAAGAACGTAGACATCAATTTTTCGCATTCTTTTGGCTCGGTTTCTTTTGGTTTTTGTTCCATGTGTTACAAAAAGAGTTGGTAACTTACAACCCATCTAAGGCATGGAATGTCTTCCTTGATCACGAGGTTAAAATTAACAAAAGCTAACTTGATCCATGGACCTATACTTCTTGTATCTATTCTATCAACAGTATATATCAAGGAAAGCTCAGGAGGGACTAGTAGTAGAATTAGGTAAAAGGGAACAACATAGAAGTGTATAACTACAAAGAAGAAAGTAGAGTGTTCCTTATGCAGTCACTCTATCCTTTCACAGTGGCCATCAAAGTCAACTCCACCTGCTGATCCTCTATTCTGCTCACTGCTCGCGAAAGATCTTTGCTGGCAAAAGACATGGTATCTTCTTTAGCGAGGCGTCTCTGTTTTATCTTCAAAATAGCCTGTGAAACTTCTCCTATTGAAGGTCGCTTTCTTGCTAATTTGTTGAGGCATTTGTGAGCAATGCTAGCTAGAGCTCTCACTTCTTCAAGGTTGCATTCTCCGGCTAGTCGCGTATCCAGTATTTCATCAACACCATCTGGACTCATAGAAGCCTAGAGAAAAAGAGAGGAGAATGAAAAAAAAAAATACGGTTTTTGGGTTAGAGGTTTGACAATACAAGTTATTGCAGCAAGAGACATAGGAGAAAAAGCTCACCATGTTAATGTACTCCATTAAGTTTTGGTGTGGATGGATTGCAGTTATGAGTTCAAACATTATAATACCAAAACTGTAGATGTCACTCTTCATTGTGAACTTGTTTGTGGATACGTACATTGGGTCTATGTAACCATATGTTCCTTTGAGGCCAGAATTCCTCCCATCAAAAACTTCTTCCTTCGACAGTCCAAAATCAGCAACCTAGACATGAACAAGAGTACTTAATTTTCCCTCTCTTTTGTTTTTGTTTTTCACTTTTTTTCCCCCTCTTTGGTTGGTTGGTAACTAACATATTTGATCTACATTTTGTAACATCTCAACTGGTCATTAAGAACATTGACCCATGAGGAGGTTTGTGTGCCATCTTACCTTAGCTCTCATTGATCTGTCTAACAAAATATTAGCAGACTTCAAATCCCGATGTATGACGGGTGGGACAGCCTGCTCAAAGAACTCTTCATATTAAGGAATTAAAAAAAAAAAAGAATTTCTTTAACCAGAACGAAAAAAGAAATAAACATACTTTGACATACCCCTTCATGAAGGTACTCAATTCCATGAGATATATCCAGAACAATTTGAAGCCTTTCATCCCAGCTCAAAACCCGTTTCTCTCCACCTAGTATGCATAAAGCAGGATGGTTCTCAATTATGGACAAAAAATCCTACCAACGAAAGGAGTTAGTCTATGTGTTTTGCTACTCAACTTATAAAGGGGAAAAGGAAATAGCATTCCCCTCTTTATTTTTAAATTAGGATTAACTATCAAGCTTACATGTTCTGATAATAAATTCTTATCTCTTCAGAACAATATCCAATTTATAGTTAATATTCAGTGCAATGTAAATATGTAAAAATATATACATATATGTGTGTATACATGTATAGCACCTGCATATATTCTTCACAATTATTTAAAAAAAGTAGAGATGGATATACCCTCTGAACCATAAAGAAGGTTCTCTAAGCTTCCATTACTCATGAACTGGTAAATTAACATGTGTTGTCCTTTATCTACACAATATCCCACAAGATTCACAAGATTGCGATGATGCAGTCTTCCAAGAAGGGATACCTGCAGTAGATTCACACAAAATTATGGAAAAATTCAAAGATCTTCATTGGAGGTTTGCACTAAAACATATATACACTGTTCACACAGAAGACTGCTATTTCTCTCGTTTATTAGGGATGTGCTAATAAACTAATGATTGTTAACTTACTTCATCCTTGCATCTCTCGGCCAAAAATTCTTCTCATTCTAAACACAAAACATGGATTAAACAAACTAGAGGCCTTACAACTTAACACAAGTTTTTCATTTTTTTTAGGTCAGCAACCGGTTACCTAGAGCCTAGAGATTTTCACCAAAAAAAATCATGATTATTTCATTAAGAACAATTTAACATGCAAAAATGGAAATTCTGTTCTTCCTTGGATGTGGTGACATGTAGCTGCAGAAGCCCTTACCTCAGTTTGGAATTCTCTTTCCCCCTGTTTAGAATTAGAAGCAAGCACCTTCACAGCTACTATCTCTCCAGTAGCCATTGTTGCTTTATACACAGGACCAAATGACCCTTGTCCCAAAACAGTGGTGAAATTTTGTGTAGCTTTCTGTATATCCCTGGAGATATAACATTCATTAGATAGATCACAAATATAGTCCACCAGGACATTACTTTTAAAAAGCTTGATGACAGATTCAAGGTCATCTATGTATTACCCGAGCAATGTTGTGAGTTCATTCTAATGACAAGAAATCTTTGGCAAATGAAGAATTAAGAATTCCTACAATATGAAATATCATGATATACTACATATAAGCTCATGAAAAGTACAGAAATTTACATACTTGTATGAGTATCTAAGTATGCCTGACACAGAAGCAATTCGATCTTTGTTTTGATTCCACGGAAAGAACTGAGAATTTTTGTGGCGGTTTTCAGATCCTTGAATCACTACGGAGTTTGAGAGAGATGCACTGAAGTCAGTACTTGTTCCTAAGCCATTTGTTCGTATAGGAATAGTTGGTACACTACGATCATTTGTACATCGTCGAAGGCGCGCATGTTTCTTGTACCATCTTATGCCACAAAATACGAGTGAAGCTATTAATATACCAAGAGCTAAACCAACCGAGATGCCGATGATAACTAGATTAGCTTTATGAGCCATTCTTTGGTCTCTTTGGAATTCCAGGCAATGAAAACATCTTGCAAGGCAAATTGCCAGAGGTTGTCTGTCATAAACGAGCATATACATTGTTTAGATTATAGATCCATAACCAAAAATTGCTTTAGGATCATAATAGGTAATATATAATTAAAGGAACCCAATGAGGAAATGTGAAATAATATCAAAGCAGGTATCATCCTAAATATTCCAATGATGCCTATTGCCTGCAACAAATTATTTATCTTGCAACTGCCTCGATCCAAAACGTTACACACCATATACCAGCAATGAAAGACCTATAAATAAAACTTGGAAGAGTAACTTAGATATCATGTATTATTAATAAAAACTAGGACGCCATGACGAATTTGTGCTTTATATTCGAAGCCAAACTGTAACTGGGGTTGAAGAAGATGGATTTTAACCACCATTGGTAGCATAATCCCTAGCATCAGTTAAGCTCGTTTCCAAACTCCAGAGGAGTGTCGTTTCAAGTCAAATAAACAGTGTGATGAATTTGCTCAATTTTCGATTAGAGAATCCAGAAAAAAAAATGATATCTCGCTAGTTTACGTACTCATAAAGATTTAGGATCTGGGCTTCCTTTTCTCGCTAAAGATATATTCATAGTATAATACATACAATATAATATATATCTCATATGCATATTGTTAACATCTCATTCCATACAAAAATAAATCTTTCAGAATTTTCAATTGGATTATAAAAGAGAAGTCAGCATACAAATTCACCCCCCCAAAAACAAAAAAAAAAAGTGTTACAAAAGATTGATGTACCCGTGACCCTTGTAATCCTCGATCATCAGAACCAATATGGAGATCAGTAAAAAAACTCAAATGGGTTTTCCCAAAACTCCAATATAACAAAAACCCAGAAAGCTAAACTCCCAAAACACAAAGCGCCATAAACCCAGAACCAGAATGAACCAAAAGGACGCAATCAAGCCAGAATTCTCATGAACCAAAAAGAACCCATGAACCAGGAAAGAAAAAAATCCATACCTTAAGAGCAGAAAAACCCAACCCAATTCCGATGATCACTTTTCGAAACTCTGGTTGTCGTCTCTCTGGTTGAGTCAAATGGTGACAACTCAAAAGAGAAGAACCCAAACTGTACAAAGAAAGGCAGAGAAAAAGAGAAAAAAGAAAAAGAAAACTACCTCCTAAAAAGGGAAAAACAACACCAAAATAAAGGTATCCCAACTTGGATGGGAATGAAAGGGTTTTGGAGGCAATGGGGTTAGTAGGAGACGCGCATGGGTTAGGACTTAGATCGGAGAATTGGGCTAATGTCCCTCAAGTGTAGTGGGTCAACTATGGTCTTCTTGGCCGTACATGGCTGACTGAGCTTAGACAGCTCCGCCTCATGAATAAGTCTTTGCTCAAGGCGCTTTGCTTTGTTTCCTTCGAAGATTTTTCTAATGTTTAAATGGGTCGGATACTCCAATTTAGCCTTTTTAGGACATCAAATTGGATTGTTTTTTCTACTAAATGTGACGATCACATTTTCTTTGCTTCATACATGGATTTTTTTTTTAAAAAAACACGATACGTGGATTTTATTTGTTTTATAATATTATAAAAATGTGAGATTTTCAAAGAAAATACAAAAGGATTATGTGTTAATATAATCACGAAGAATAAATAATTGGTTAAATTATAGACAACTAAGAATGGCAAATTTTGTGAACAAGATATAAATAGTGTGTCCTGACTTTCACAAAAAAAGTGCATACTCCAGCTCAATTGGTCTAGGAAAAAGTGCATACTCCAATTTGGTCCAGTGTATTTTTGGGAGTGAGGGATTCAAATCCTAATTAAACTAATTTATGTATAAATTTCACGATAAAATTTCAAAAAAAAAAATGAACAACTTTTTAGCTCTCTGGAGATTTTTTTTTCTTTTTTTTTTTTTGAGGAGGCTCTTTGGAGACAATGAACTTTTACTTTTAATTTGGTAGAATTATTTAAATTGAAGAGAAGATTTAGTTATCACCAAACAATACTTGCAACCATATTAATCAATTCGCAGTAGATGTATACACTAGAAAGAAAAAGAATATTAATGAATGAAACTTATAACTGGCTTATGACTATTTTAATGATATAATTTTGTACTAGATTGTGGAATTTGTCATAAGAAGACCAGAGTATCAAACTACTAAGGTGAGACTCGAATGTTATAATTTGGTTCAAACAGGGATATTATAACACTCTTTTGGGGTTAGACTCTTGGACAAAGAGAAAGGTTGATTTTAGTATTAAAGGATTATTAATTATGGTCATTATTATTTAAAGGAAAACACTTACACCACCAATTTTGGTTTTATAATGTACAGGCATTGATATGTTTGTGTATCGATGGTTGATCTTTTGGTGGATTGGGTAAATGAGTTGGTAGTTGGATTAAGTTTATTCTATCAACTTCAACTTGTTTGAAAGTATCACCTATAGATGCCCGTCAATTAATCTACTAATATTTACTTTTACTTGTAGTAATTTTAATAGCAGTAATTTAGTTTATCACAAATAAAATATTAATAATAAATAGAGAGTATAAAAACTAACAGAGATGTAGACAGAGAAAGAACAAATCTCATGGCTAAAAGTTAAACGACTCGTCGCTTAAAAGGTGTGATACTAGTTGTCTAGTTGTAGTTTTAGAAATAGCAAGTGAAGTTAATAAAACTAAACCAACTGGGCAGTGAAAACATTAAAATAAAAGCTAATAGCCCTGCAGTCACCAAATCCATTACGCTTTGCTTACAATATTGGTTAGTTGAATATCATACTTAAAGTTTGTTTTTATTAACTGAATATCGGTGAGTGGCTTGAAATGGTCTAAGTATATTTTTTCTTGAACAAACCTTTGAAATATCCTATTATATATATATATATATATATGTACATATATGATAAGTGAAACAAACTATCTAATTTTATTTTTCCTATTAACGATATAAATTTATGAACATTTCATGAATTGGGTGTCTTCACAATTCTTAGAATGAGAACAATAACAAGCATTTTTCGTATTTCAGAAGTCTATGGAATAAAACAAATCCGGCTTATATAGGGGTTAGGATAATTTAATTATGGCACCATGGTTGACCTTAATTACCCGTGTGTGTATACTGTATACTTAAATAAGGCAGGTCTTCAATCTTCATCAATCAAAGAGACAGACAAACCCCATCAATTTGACAGCGTTTAAAAATAGACACCGAGGATGTCATGTGGATGATTATGACTTGCTACAATTGGTCCCACCTACCAATTGACGGGAAAAAATATTAAACTAGTTAAGACATTAAAAAGAGAAAAACATTGGAGACTAATCAATAACAATAACTACCTTTATTTATTGACGCCAAGCTGGTTCGGCTACAAAATCAAAAGCCTTCTCTGGAGTTGTTGGAGGAAGAAGCAACTATTCAACTAGAAATTCTGGAGACTTTGGAGAGGTCGAAATCTGTCTGGAAACAAAAATCTGGAGAGCTTTGGTTGAAAGAAGGGGATCGAAACACAAAGTTCTTTCACACCTCCACAGTGATAAGGCAAAAGCGCAATCATATCTGGGCTATTAAGATGCTTCATTCCAAAGAGGGTGGATGGGAAGAATTTTGACCATTACAGGACAATCAGTCTTTGTAATTTCAGCTACAAAGTAGTTGCAAAAATCTTAGCCTCTCGGCTAAGAAAAGTGATTGATAAGTTAATTTCTCCCTTGCAGTCCGCTTTTGTCTCAGGAAGGTAGATTGCGAAGTACTCTATGGCAGCCTAAAAGATCTTACATACCCTGAAAAAGAAAAAGGGAAAATGAGGCCTTATGGGAATTAAGATTGATATGAACAAGGCCTATGATCGCCTGGAGTGGAGATTTTTGGAGAGGGTGCTAAAGGCATACGGATTCTGTGGAAAATTCTGTAAGTTGATTCTAAAATGTATTTCCTCGGTACAATTTTCGATCTTTGCTTAATAGATCTCCACTCCGAGGTTGTAGTCCAAAACGAGGTCTAAGGGAAGGAGATCCTTTGTCTCCATACCTTTTCATATTATACAGTGAAGTCCTCAGTAAATTCATCTTGCGACGAGAAGAGAGGAAGAGAGGAGACTGGTCCATGGCATTAAGATAGCAAAAAATGTTCCTTTGGATATCACACTTAATGTTTACAGATGACACAATTTTTATTTTTCCGAGCCAATCTGGAAGAGGTCGAGGCTTTGGATGAATGCCTAAAGAAGTATGAAGATTGGTCGGGGCATAGAGTAAGCAAAGCAAAGTCTGGAGTAGTGTTCTCACCTAACACTGCAAAGGATGTGCAAGTTCAGATTCTGAGGAGGCTAGAGATGAAAATGGCCGAAAGAGGGGAGCGTTATTTGGGGGACCCATTATTTTTCTCTAGAAATTGAAGAGTAGATTTTATGTTTTTAAAAAAGAAGATTTTGAAAAGACTTGAAGGCTAGAAGGCAAAGTTTTTATCAAGAGCGGGGCATACCACTCTTATAAGATCAGTTATTCATAGTATACCTATGTACACAATGTCAACCTTCATGGTTCCTACCTCAATCTACAAGGAGATTGATAGTGCATCAAGGAGATTCTGGTGGACAGAGGGAGCAGAAAAAAGTAAGGTACTTAGCCTTGAAGTCTTGGGATTCCTTGTGTCAGCTGAAATCTTGTGGTGGCATTGGTGTTAGAAGGATGACAGATTTCAATATAGCTTTGCTAGCCAAATTGGCGTGGAAGATAGCTTGCAATGAGAATAGACCTTGGGTAAACCTTCTCTTAAAAAAAAAAGGTGGGGCTTAACTAATGATCACCACTTACTACAAATTTAAAAGAAAATAACACACACACTCTACTAAGGTTCGAACTCCTGACCCTCCCAAATTCACACACACATCCTTCAAATCTTAGACCAACTGAACTAGCTCCAGTTGGCAAAACGTAATTGGGTAAACCCTCTTAAGCATAAATATTGCAACATTCTGGACATTTGGGATGTTGTTGAGAAGCCTTCTGATTTGTTAGTCTAGAAAAGTATCCTCTCTGCGAAGGATATGGTGTTAAGAGACTGTTATTTTTTAGTTGGTTCGGGTACTACCATAGATATTTAGAAGCACCCATGGATCCCTTGGGTAAACCAATCCAGGACTGGGTAGACTGTCAAGAGCCTTAGTTAAAGTAGCTGATTTGTTTCCAAATGGAAGATGGGAAAAGGATGAACAACTAATCATACAAAGTTTTGATAGAGAGGTTGCTCTTGATATCCTGAAAGTAAAAGTTCTTCCTAACCCAAGAGATGACTTGCTAATCTGGAAGGGGTCATGCTCTGGAGAATTTACAGTAAAAGGTGCTTATTAGCAAGATCAACAATTAAGATTCAATAAAGAAGAGGAAATTTGGAAGATTCTCTGGAGAGCGAGAATTCATAAAAGATAAAAAAATCCTTTTGTGGAGAACAATGACATATAATCTTCCTACAAAGAAAAAAGGCTGGTAAGGGTGTTTAAAATAGATGAAGAGCTATGCCCATTATGTTTGATGAGCAGAGAAAGTCTATTTCATCTGTTCAAGAACTGTACACTTGCCAAAATGTTGTGGTATGGATCGAAATGGGTCATCAGAGTCGACCAATTCAGTGGGGGAAATTGCAAAGACTTTTTCTTGTGGTTACTGAACCAAGTTCAAATTTCTGATAAAGATGATTTTATTTGCCTCACAACTTATATATGTGACACAATATGGAAAGCTCGAAACAATTCTATCTTCGGGAATGGTAAGGCCGGCCCTGACTGCTTAAGGATTGAGAGTCAAAATGCCTAAGTGGAGATGTGCCAAAGAAGAGAAAAAAGTGGTTTAAATCAAGTCTTGTTGGAGGATGACAATATACCCCATTGGAGGCCTCTAGAAGCAGGTTTCGTGAAGATAAACACGGATGCCTCACTTATTGCAGGTAATTGTGGGACCGCTGCAATTTTTAGAGATGAAGAAGGAAGTGTTCTACTTTTATCCTTTAAAAGTGACTACGCAAATTCCCTCTTGGAAGTGCAATGCAAGACAATACATTTGGCTCTTAATATTGCTTTAGAAAATGGGTGGAACAAAGTGATCATTGAACCAGGTGCAAGCCTTGTTATGCAGTCGCTGAGGAGTGAAAGAAGACTTTTAGAGTGGGAATCCTTTGCTATTTTCTCTAGTATTGTTAATCTTTGTTGTTCCTTTCAAACTATTAGTTTTGACTTTATTCTTAGACAAGTTAATGTTGTTGCAGATATATTAGCCAAATAGTCTCAAGTTAATGCGAGGTATGGCTCGTAGGTGAGGCCCCCCCTCATGTGTAGTCACAATTATCCGCCCTTTTTTAATAATAAATCTTGTTTCTCAGCCGGAAAGGGAAAAAAAAAAAACTACCTTTATTTATTAGAAGCTTGTAGATTTAGCGTTTTGGTATGGAGATATTATGTTCAAATCCCCCACTCTAATTAAAAAAAGAAAAAGAAAACTAGCTTTATTAATGAAGAAATTATTATTTCTATTCTTTTTTTTCTTTTTTGAATAGACAAATTTATCATTTCACTATATAAACAAAAAGTATTTACTAAGTTTAATTCAATAGGAAAAAAACACATTAATTGCAGTCTANAAAAAAAAAAAAGACATGTTATGAATCCTATGACATCAAGGAAACGACATGTCACTTTTTTTCTGTTCATTAAGAACCTTGTCGTTTCGCATAGAATCATATACGGTACATCATTCATCTTTAGTGCCATTAGACAAAACCACATGCGTTTACCTATGAAATATGAACGATCATTACCACAAATAAAAAAAGAAGAAATATGAACGACAAGGAAAAAAAGAACAAAAGAAAAAAAGAAATATGAATGACACGTTCTCGCACTTTCCTAAATACATGCTTAGAAAACGTCAAACCGTTTCGAGTATTGAGAGAGATCTACACGTCCTTTTCACTTTTTCATGTCATACATGACATTATGTTTAAGACTCTACGTGTTTACGTATGGAATTAATGAAACCGATACAAATACATAAATGGGATTAATAATTTTCTATACGAAATAAATGGGTATGTGTGACACATTAATTTTCGGGTCAATAAATTAATTTGTGTGACATATTAAATTTTGTGTTAATTTTAGATCAGCACGTTTAATACATATAATAAACAAGTGAATTTTGAGCCAACTCGTTTAATCCAAAAATGACGTACATAATACGTTTAATTAAATAAGTTTATTTTCGTGTTAAATGTTAATAAGACAAAACATAAATATGGCACATTTATTAATATTTTGAGGTTTTAAATGCGATTTTGATTAATTCTAAATATATTTACATATGTTAACTTTAATTATTTAGTGCATAATAGTGGTAAATATAAGTAATCGTATCAATATTGAAGAATTATATCAAATGGATTATAATCATATATAGCACATTTATTTAACAAGTTACACTATCATGTATTTTTACATACATATTAATTGTGTTATATTCGGGTTTAGGTTTTTGATATATTAATTAATTATGACGTATTCGGGTTAGGATCTTATCATCTCATATCATAATCATGTTGACCCGAATATAACACGATTACACAAATTACAAGGCCTAAAGCTGAGACAAACTTTTGGAATTGCAACTTTGTGTCGTTTTTCTCTATTAATAACGACATGCCACTTGATTATCAAGAACAAATATTATGTTGTTTATCTAAAAGTCTAAAAGCGACTTGAAGTGTAATAGAAACAAAACCTTTATAACAACTTGTTCTTTCTTTAGCGATTTCTTGTTTATTATTAACATAGGAATGGATAATGCTAATTATCTGAATTAGTTTACCAAAACTTTTATACCATCATATGTGGCAAGTGAGTTGTCACCATTCAATCAGTGTATTGGAACTTACTACAAATAAATTTAATATCATTTACGAATTGAATAGTGACAAATCACTTGTCATATGTATTGATATTAAAAATTTACTAAACTAGTTAGAATACTTAGTATTATTATATAGAATATATGTATGTTGTTTTTAATTTGGATATCTAGCATTATTCATATAGTAATATACAATTCTATCTCATTCTCGACCTGGAAGGCTAGGAATCCCACTTTATTTACAACTTTTTTAATTTTATTTGATGTGATAAATGAATTATCACTGTTCATTGGTAAATTTCAATTTACCATGAATACATAGAATGACATTCATTATGACAAATTATCTAGTTAACAAGTGGTATTAAAAATATGAAATATGAAGTGGGGTATTAAAAATACATTTTGTATAAGTTATTGGTTTTCTATAAAATGCAATTCCTGATGGAGAATGTTTTTCTATCAACAACTCATTAAGTGATATCCATTATATCAAAATCTGAAAATAGAAATAATTATACTTATAGATAAGTAAATGTCAAAAGAATGATATTTGGGATATCGTTTATTATTTCACTTTTTTAATAACACCTTATATTACAAATAATTTATCAGTATTTAATTAGTAAATATCATTTAATATATTAGTGATAAATTTTAATTTACTAATTGAATAATCAAATACCACGTTATAAAGTCATATTGAAAAGTGGGATAATAAATGAGATCCTTTGTCCTAATTCCTAACACTATTTATGTCAAAACACTATTTATGTCAAAATACCTATCGGAGTTTCCCATTATATACATACATACATTAGTTAACACGTTCGATGTTATTTGTGAACACCATATTTTGTGATGCAAATTAATCAATTATTAGTGTGCTAGTCAACGAGTCAAAAGTAAATATAACAAATACATGAAAAGCAGTACCAATTAAACGTGGCCACAAAACCAAGAACAATATGAACGCACATTTCAATATTTTTTGTTAATGTTAGTACCAGATATGGCCGAAAGACCCAAAACGAAATGTTTTCGAAACAGTGCTCATATATTATATGTGTACATACTATATGTATATTCTTTATTTCAACACAAATAAATATTTATAAACCCATAAACTATATCGGTTACAACTTATATTACGCGTACATATATGTCACCGCCCAATTTATCCGCGGTTTCGGATTTTTTTGATCAAAAGAGTCATATTATAAATGAGCTTCCATGTGAATTCTGACTCACCAGTACTTAAGCATAATATATTAATAATATATGCACATAATATATATAATATATATGTATATATTACATCTTTTTCTCCATCTATATATGCACATTCATTCATATAACTATTTGAGCTAACATTACACAAAAAGATCTCTCAGTTTTCTCAGAGAAAATTCATAAAAGATAAGTGAAAAGTTTCTATATATTGTTTCTGTTATATTGCTGTATTAGTATTAATAATATTCAAGGGTCGTCACATTCTCGTGTGACTATTCTTAAAAATAATGAGAATATTGGCAAGATCAGTTGATCAATCATCACTGATGATCATTGTCTTATTGTTCACTTTCCTTCAATTTTTCTCGGCAATCCAAACAAGTCCATTGGCACCAGCACTATACGTGTTCGGGGACTCGTTGTTTGATAGTGGCAACAACAATCTCTTGCCCACTTTTGCCAGGGCCAACTTTCCGCCTTATGGTGTTGATTTCAAACAAGGAGTCACCGGAAGATACACCAATGGCAGAACTGTTGCCGACTTCATAGGTACATATACGCGTCTATGTATTAATTATTTATGTACATTTTGTTGTATAATACCATTAATATTATAACAAACGTATGTAATAGAGTACATATTTCTTTTTGGATTTCATATACTAATTCATTATTACACTTTTTCTAACTTTTGTAATCTTTTTAGCTGAACATCTTGGGTTACCATATGCTCCACCATTCCTGAGTGTAAAGGGATCGGCAGGGCGTACTGGATTGAATTATGCATCTGGATCTTGTGGAATTCTTCCAGAAACTGGCAGCAAATTAGTAAGATATGATAAAAATGTTATTACACATATATATATATATGGTTGCCAATCCAGTAGTTTTTTTTTTTTTTTTTGCATGCCAATTGAAGTCCCTTTAGTTTTCACTTTCCTTATCGCTTATTTTTTGGAATTTTTTATTTTTTAGTTTATCTCATTTTCGTTTTAATGCCCTTAATTCTCAAACTTGACTCTTGAGTCTTGTGGTTCTTCCAATTTGGTTTTCTTTTTCTGAAAATATGGCGTTTTTTTTTTAATTTAATTCAATTTAATTTTTTTATTTTTTATTTTTATGCAGATGGGTATCGCAAATGGCATTCTATAATTTGTAATTTTTCTTTTTCGTATACATTTTCATGATTCTTATCTCTTATTTAATCTTCCAAGATTTACACAGATGAAACAATGACTTTTTCAGCTTCCTTCTTTGTCCCTGTATCTCCTCTTTCATCTTCTTCTTTC